>SOPF01021637.1:0-14131 GCA_012979155.1 Hypericum perforatum
AGATATCTTAACATTTTCTGTTGATAGTATATAAAGATTTAAATATATTATCAATCAATGTTAATTTTGAAATAGCTCAAAAAACATTGATGTACATCCATCCAGTAAGGCATTGCATCATTAAAATGAGGGGCAATTAAAATAAAAAGAGTATAAAATGTCAGATTTTGTGTAATACGATTGTAACTCGAGCCAACCTATTTAGAGGGTAAGTTTTTTCTGTAATATCTTTCTTCGTTTGCGAGTTTCGGACTCCTTATCGTTTAAAACTACTTGAACAAATTCCACTTATGAGACCTGTTTTGACTAGTTATGAGGTGGACAAAATGGCGAAAGTTTGACCTTTGGGACCTGTTTGGATGATGCTAATTGTTTCAGCTGTGGTCAACTCCACTTAAGAGGCCATCCGTAACGAATTGTAAAGCCTTCGCCTACAAGCACAATCATATTAAAGTAACGTTTACGGCCTCCGTAGGGGAAACGATTTTACGAAATCAACAGAATCTCATTTTGGAAAATAGCCAATGCAAGTATATCACGGACGTAGCTGCAAGTTTGGTCCAAAGCACGAGAAATTTTAGCATTTCGATATTGTCAATATTCTACATCGTACGCGACATATTCCTTTTATCTAGATTTCGCTCCAAAGTTTCAACCGTTTAACGCACATATAAAAACGAGAAATGCCCCTTTGTTCCAAGGTTTATGGAATATAACAGGTTCAAGAAAGTGAGAAGCTTTTTGGTTGATATTAGTATCACCAGGTAGATTTATTACTATGATAACTCATTTATTAATTAGTCTAAGTGTTTGCGGATGAAAAAGGAATACATTGCACCCCTTAGTACTACACTCGCGAACTCGTGTTTGATTTCGGGATTCTGACGAGAGTCAGGTGTATCATGATGCAAAAAAATTATTGTTTTCGCTGGTAATTACTAATTTGTGCATGTTTTCAGATTGGGCCCGAAAAGCCCATTGATTCAAGAAACTAACAGCCTAATACTAGCAACCAATTCGTTTGGCCCAACTTTGAAGAACAAAGCTTTCTTATTCAAACTTTCAAGAGAAGCCTGAGGCCCAATTCAATAGCAGGGCCGATCCAGTCCGTTACAATTGTGATGGACTTCTTATAAGCTAACGAATTTCCGGGTTTTCTCGACAACTTCCAAAAAAACCAATCAAAACTAAGCCCAAAAGGAGATTCTCCAAATAAATGGTAAACCAAGGATAGAAAGAATTTGCTTGCTAGCTGCTGGCTTCCATGCATAAGAAGTCCATCAATCCTGGAAATGATCTTTGTCTCAAGAGTTCCTGCTGATGTAGATCTTCTTGTACACATTCCTGGTCCTCAATGTCAAGAAAAGATCCAGTCCGCATCCGACCACGCAAGATGCAGACATGATGATGAATGTAAGCCGGTAGCAATGTGCACCGGTACAAGTGTTCCCCCCGCTCGCTGTCTCTGTAGCTTCCGCGTCGTACAGATACCCGGCTAGTAAGCTAGAAAAGAGGAAGGAACCGAGCGGCAAGTTGAGGATTAAGATGTTGTAGATCAAGCCGTAGTACTTGAGTCCGAACAGTTCTGACGCGGTCGGGACTGTGATGGCTAGACGAACTCCGTAACAGACGCCAACCACTATGGATCCGATGTAAAGGCAACCCGGTACAGCCAGTGCCATGATGATGTAGCCAACAGCCATTAAAACTTGAGCAGCCGCATTCCACACAGGCCTTGGTGTTCCATTTTTCCTGAGAAGATGAGAAGGGACAAATATATTCCAGTCATTATCTAGTCATACATTTATGTCGTTAGAGCACATTGTAACACACTAACACCTAACTTTTTGACAGTTTCTTCTAGTACAGACTACAATGGACCCACATTCCGATTTGGATAACAAAATTGCGGTGGTCCACTCACGTTACTTTCATTACCTCAATGTGTAAGAAGTAAAAATATCTTTAATATTTATGGACGAAAATGCAAGGAAAGAATACCAGTTCTTTTTTTGGTGAACTGAAAGAATACCAGTTCTTGAACCTCGAGCAATCACACCTAACCCCCAAGCAAGATAGGAATTTTTTTATTAAAAAAGGTAAGATATGTCATCAAATAAAACTTATAATGAACACAGAATACTAAATGAATATCTTCCAACCTATGGAAATTTAAATAAGTTTCACACAGAGAAAATAAATCATTCAATCAGAACAAGTCCTTATGGTGGCTTACGAGACAATATCAAAAGGACCGAAATTTAAAGATTGGAGGAATTGAAATTAGGTACTTACTTGATAAAATACTCGGAGACGGAACCGGAAACAATCCGACCGAAGAACCCCCAGATGCTGATCAACGAAACGAATATAGAAACATCTGTGTAGCCAAGGGCCAAACCGATCTGACCCATGTTGTTCTGAACCGACAAACCGGTTCCAACCCCGCACAAAAACGACACGAACAAAACCCAGAAGTCAACGGTCTTCAACACCTCGTAGATGGTGTGCTCCTCCCCAATATTCGGCCTCCCCTTCACCACCGTCGAAACCTCCGCTGAAACGACAGCCGTGTCCTCCACTGCCACGAGCGCCGCTACATCAGCGGCCTCCTCCTCGACCGGCTGGCTGACCAGCAATGGTTCAACCTCCTGGTCCTCTTCATCTGACCCACCCCGGTTCGACCGTGAACCAGTCACGTAAGAATAAACCGGAATCACCAAGGGAGAAGCCAAGAGAACTATGAGAATGACAGAGAACCCCGTGGATAGCCCAGAGCTTGGGCTAGGGATGAAGTCGTAGGCAAGGAGGTAGAGCGCGACGACTACAGCGAGTCCATTGATGGCGGTGAAGTACCGGACTTCCTGGCTCTCCTCTTCGGCTCCGGCGGCCGGGGGGGCCTCTTTAAGGAAGAATGCGGCGATGATGCAGATGGCGAGGGGGACGACGGAGAGCATGAGGAGGAAGCTGGCCGGGGCACTGTCGAAGAGGGCGACGCAGAGGTCGGTGAAGATGGCGGTGCTAAGGCCGACGTAGCCCTTGAGGATGCCGGAGACCGGACCCCGGTTCCGCCGGAAGTTTCTGATGCACGTCACCAGCACCGCCGTGTTCATCCACGTCGTGCTGTTCCCTCCCATGCAAAGAAATATACACATCTGCGATATATAATATCATCCCGAAATTAATTTAACTTAACCTTTTTTAATTTAACTTATAATAACAGTTAATTTAAGCATTATATCCTATATATTTACTTCGTTATTACAAGATTTTTTCTTCTAATAGCTATGTGCTCAAAACTCCAACAACGATGGTTGGATTCGGTGTTGCTGGTGGAGTACCAAAATAGAAATATAACGGTACATTAATTTTAACGGCGCAGGGTAAAAATTAGGGTGCAACAAATTTCTAAAAGTGTAAATACGGGCACCGAATCTAAGTGCACTCCAACTATATTTACCGAACTTTTTAACTAGTTCCGAACTCTTAAATGTGTAAACATTCATAACAATTAGACAATTTAGAGGACACACGATTCCGAAAATTTAACATTATGAACAGACTCTAAAAGATGAAAGGTTAGAATATTAATTACTATACCTGCCAGTAAGCGAAGGGTTTGACCGTCTCGCTAACAACAAGCCACTGAGCGCCGTAGCCAACCAGCCCTTCGATCCCTCCGATGAGGAGGATAGCCCAAATGGGTATCTGATCGGAGGCGAAGCCTGCGAGGAGACCGAAAGCCTTTCCGACGTCCTTAGCGACAGAGAGGTTGTTGAGCTCGAGTTGGGTCAAGCTCATGAGTGTCTTGAGAGCATCGGAGTAGTTGGAGAAGGTGTAGTTGTTGCCGGAGATGGCTTGGACCCATACGGCGGTGACCAGGCCCAACCATTTCAGGGCGGTGACAGAAGAAGACGGAGAGGAGTATTTTTGGAGGAACCGGAACCCCATTAATTAATTAATTAAATAATTACCCCCTCAGGTATGCTTGCGTTTATAAAAGTGAAACTGTGGAATGGTAGCGGTAGTCATCGGTACGGAGACTTTATACGGAGGGAGACGAATGGAAAGGTGGTTGGTTTGTATTTTGCCCTAAATTTATTAGAGCAGGCCCACATACATATATTTTCACGACAATGCGGTACACTTGCTTACATGGTACCTAGGTATTGTTCCAAGCTAAAATTTTCATTTTTTGCCTTTTATTTTATAAAAAAATACGAATTAAAAAATAATTGTTTCCCACTTAATACAATTATATTAGAAAATTTGATTTTAATTTATATGATCACAAATTGATCAATTTATGTGATTATAAATTATTTGTACAATTCTATATATACATATATATTTTTTTAATGTCAATATAGAAGAATAACATATGTCAACATAGTTCACCTTTTTATTTAGTAAGATTTACTTTTTATTCAATCATGCGGTTGTTTTTCACTTGACCCATTAAAGTGGGCTTTGTGTCGCCTCCATGTCCACCTCAGCCTTTCCCTTTGCGGTATGGATGGTTGCAAGGACAAGCAACCAGCTGTAGCCTTGCCACTTTGGCTTGTGATAAGAGAGGTAGATGAATCTCTCTTATACGAGGAAAAACGAGGGGTGCAGACATAATGTAGGAGATGGATTTTCTAAGTTGATACACATAGATAAAAAGAAATAAAAATTGAACTATGGTTTCAATGTTTCTCTTTATTTCAAGACGAATTTAATTCGTAAAAATTGTTTTTGTTTCGATATAACGTAAATAAAAATTTACCAGTGATAATAACTGTGCAACAATATTGGAGAATAGTACTTTAACAAATAAGTAAGTTTAAGATTAAATGTACTTGTTCATTTTTTTTATTAAAACTGATAATTATATAATTCTGATGTGTAATTATGAGAAAAGCCTTCATATCTCACCGGTGATAATAACATATAATCTCTTCGATTACGTAACGTATCTCTTTTTAGTAGAAATATAACATTTACTGTTGGACTCCGGGCCCGAATTGTATTCATCGTGCGAATTTGGACCCGAACCAAATGGGCTCGGATATTGGACCGGTTAGCGGACCAGCATTATCCGTGTGGATATGTGTTGACCTCAGCGAATGGATAAGCATGAAAGTAAGTAGGCAGCTGAGCAGTTTGCTTACGTAGCTGCTGACTCAGCTGCTAAGTTCAGGCTTGCAATGCGTTGAACCACGTGATGAGCCACGTGGCGATACATATCAGCTATTTGTCAGCTGATTACTTTCAACTGCTTCCAACCCAATAAATAGGGCCCTACGGTTTTTGATAACTAGCTAGTCCATACCAGGGTTTTAAAAAACGACCCGGAAGTCGACCCAGAATAAGGTCCGACTGGCCCAACTGCCAATCAGACCAGATTTTTTTCCTTCTAATTTTATGTAATTTTTTGAAATATAGATAGGTATATAAGTAAATAATCTACAAATTTTATAAAAAATATATAAAAATATCAAATATTTGGTTGAACTGTCCGGCCAGACTGGATTTTTTGGACAAAATGTGGTTCGCCTTAACAGTGTTTTATTGACCAAAAATGGACCGCCCTTGGGTGTGATTCACGGTCCAACCGACCCGACTGCCGGTCAAACCATATTTTTTAAAACAATGGTCCGAACCTTTTACGGACAGGCCCTGACCGAATATTTCTAGCAAGGCCCAGTTTCGCGAGCATTCCTGGGTGGTCCCAACTCAAATAGTTTACGGGCGAGCCCAGCTCGAACAGTTTATGGGCGGGTCCTGCCTGAGCATTCTCGGGCGGGCCTAGCTTGAATAGTTTAGGGGCAGGCCCTATCCCCAATCGGGCCCAGCTCAACGATTACGGGCGGGCTTAGCTCGATGGTTTACCGGCGGGCCCTGCCCAGATAACCACTCATATGAGAAAATATCAGTTTAGTACTTGATATTTTCCAAGATATACATTATAGGTCAATCATGAAAACCAAGTTACGATCCGTTGGAACATTATCTTAACTTAGCCGGCAACTCACGGTTGCTGATCAAGACCAATGGACTTAGAGACCAGTGATGTACTCGCTTCGACAAGTAAGTACGGTTTAATTAATATTGTTTAATTAAACAGCATTCGAACGTAATTAATCATAATTATGGCCCGACCCCCCAACATTTACGAATATCTCAGTTAGATACCTTGAGATGCTAACATATACATATATACACACATACATATATATGATTACATCATATTCACTTTTTATATATAAGTTTAGTTTTGGCACATTATCCTAGGAGGCCTTATTTACGATTAAAACGAATTGGAAGAGAAATGAAACCACATAAATAATATTAATGATCGGTTTGAAGAGATAAAATTACTTTCTTAATCCACATCATTAATGTTATTAAGATCATTAACTTGTAATTCCGAAATAAACTCTTCATATCGACGACTTAAAATTTGAAGATAATGCGATTAAAATAGACCAGGAAATAGGGCAAGGACCACATACAAAATCTATTTTTGTATTAGAACTGACATCAATTAGAACGGAAGTATCTTTTTGGACAAGTTTTACGGAGATATCTTAGATTCATTTCATACAAGCACAAGCATCATCGTCGCCGTCAATATTCGAACCGACGAATGAAATGCTGCCTATGCCTTTAGATCTGTTTACTGTAAACTTCCTTAGTTTTTTTCTAGTCTAAACATATAATATTGCAGATATTATGCACGGAGTGGGTGAAGGAAGATAGGGAATATGATATTTTTTGAAGAATGAATATATTTTTTTTACGAAATCTATGTAATACAGGGTTAATAGCGAACTGAATTGTTAAAAACGATTATTCCAATAATATTTTTACCTTTATATCAATAAATTTTTAAGCTGACGAATCCAACTTGCTCCCGCTTTAACTAAATTCGCATCTCCCAGTTCGATCTAAATTATTATCAAGTAAACACGACCACTCTGTTCTAGAGTGGCAGCGCATATTTTACACGATTGAGATCTGCACCAACGGAATTTTAAAATCGCCAGTTTTCGTCCATGACATAAGCGGGCCATTGCAAATTGTACACAATTCTCAACAAAAAATTATTATTTTTACCTTAATTAGGATATGCAATACTTGAATAATCAAAAAATACAAATAATAGCACAGACAAAAAGATAAACAAATATTAAATATTTTAGAGATAGTTTTATCGTTTTTCTGAAAAATAAAAAATATAAATTAATGAACCCAGCAACTATTGGAAGACTTGGACAGTAAATTTTTTACAGTAAGTGTCTTACTTAATAATAATCATATATACTTTAACCTACAGGAAAAAATGGCGGCAGCGTACCATTCATTTAGTATTTTATAGTTTAGTATTTGACTTATTTGTAGTTTGTTTACGTCAAATTGTATAATCCTAAAAAAATTATCAATCATAATTATACTAGTATCATTTATACTGAACCCAAAGTACAAGCTAACCGCACACAAAAATTGTACTATAATAAGCGATATCCATGTACATTTTCCGAAAACTATCCCATAAGTTTACCGTGATCCACAATGTTAAGCCGTAGAACAAAAACAAAAGATTAAAAATTGATAAATCTACTTAAATATCTTGTAATTTTTCTAATTATTATTTTATGTATATCAAATTTTTTTGTTGTCGTTCGAAGTTATTAACAAATTTAATATTGATTTTGTAATTTAATTCACCACCATGTCAATAACAACTAATCTAAGTAAAAGTAATGTGACAATGTGGGTAATAAATGGTGCATTTTGGTGAAAAAAAATTGAATATGGTCAATGAATTTCTAAGTGATAAAAATTAGAATAAGTTAAATTTAATAAGACAAAAAAAATATCACAAAATATTTAAATGATAATAGAAAAACCTATAAAATGTCAAAGGGAACTTAACCCTAAAAATTTCATATGTATCATCTATAACTTTTAATAAATCGAAGGGTCGTGAACTGTAGTCTGGCCATCACCCCTAAACGCATCTCTATCAGTAATCGGGATCTTGAATTTGCTGTAGCTAACGCCTAACGGTCGTAGCCTGAAGTTGGTTGGAAATTGGAATCCGACTACCGTGCATCCACCCTTCCTCTGACTGTTTGTTGGCTGAGCAACAATTATTGTAGTAGGTAGGTTTTATCGAAGACCCTATAAAAATAGAATATTAATAATTTTCAGGTATCGTTTCTTTTTCTTCCATGTGAGCCAAATAATTAATTAGGAGTTCAAATAGTAAATTAACTATTCAAACTCAATTTATAGTTTTCATAAATGGTAACTGATTTTTATACATCGTGGTCGCCAAAAGAGAAAAAAAAATATAAGTTGTGTATTTAGACTATAATCCTTGGCCAGCCCATTTTTTGGTTTTTTCGGAAATAAATAAATAACTTTTTACTCATTTATGTGAATCTAAATCATCTCACCCGATTTTCTAAACATGCTTATCTTTCTATCTAAATTCATCTTCAACCAATAAATAATTAATATTCTTCATCACACCATCAACTGAAATTCATTTTGATTTTTTTCTCATCCACATATTATATAATATTATTTAAGGAACTTGTGATTTTTTTTGTAAAAATAAGTGTATATAAATTTTGTAATTCACATTAAAATTTTATTTCAAAAATAATAAATTATAATTTCAAAAATAACTATTTGCATGGCGAAAAAGTGAAAAACGAATCATATTCCGCAGCAGGAAATTGCCTAGAGCTAAGAAAAACAGATGCGAAAGAGAATGCTACTCGTGATTTCTTCCGGAAGTTATGATTTTTTTTGTAAATATAAGTTTATATAAATTTTGTAATTCACATTAAAATTTCATTTCAAAAATAATAAATTATAATTTCAAAAAGTAACTATTTGCATATTATTTAATTTTTAAAACATTATAAATAATTCTAATTTTTTCAATACAAATTCTATCTTTAAAAAATTAATTTGGACCAATAATATTGTGCCAAGTGTACGAAGTAGAATAAAAAAATAAAGAAGTCCTTACCTATGTAGGTAGAACGACCCGCGATGTGTGTCTGTCTGTGGTCATTCATTCACGACTAAACACTTTTTTGTCCCCGCGCATGTTCTTCACACGCTATCCCGGGGAAGTAGGATGGACGCAAGTGCGTGACATCTTATACTATACACACGCCTAACCATTTATAGAATTCGAATTGAATTAGTTTGAGTTCAAATTTATGAAAATCTTAAACCATATTTGATTTGTCCAATAATGAAGTATATTCGAATTATAGTCAAATTCGATCAAATTCAAATTGATTTGAATAATTACCATTTTTTTGAAAAAAAATAAATTGAAGTTTAGATTTGCACTTAATGTATCAAAATAACTTGTCTATTTGTGATTTAGGATTTAGTAGTAAATTGAAGTTTGGATTTGCACTTAATGTATCAAAATAACTTGTCAATTTATGATTTAGAGTTTTAGGATTTTCAGTTTTCAGTTTAATGTTTAATAGATGATTGTGTTTAGGGTTTAGAGTATTAGAGTTTTATGATTTATGGTCTAGGATTTAAAGTTTAGAGTTTGTAGATAATTAAGTTTTGAATCTTTTTATACCAACTTCATGTGAATGTTTATATCTTAAATGATTAGTACAAGTACCATATTTTTTATATTTTTCTTATTCATATTTGTTCTACTTGATGACATAATTATATAGTAGTATGAGTAATTATATGAGAAATAAATCTAATTAATGAATTTGGAAAATTTTTTAATAAGAGAAGTAGAGAATTGAGATTGGAATCTATAAAATTTGAGAAATAAAAGGTGATACTTATTGAGTTTAGAAATAATTTAAAATATATATTAATGCATACACTAAAAAACAATAATATGTATAAAATAGTGAAAAAAAACCTTTCCACCTCCCTTTTTTAAAATTTTGCCCCCTCCTCCCATTTTTAAATTTTTTCAAAACACTCCTAGCCCATCCCCCCATTCCCCCCCCCCCTCCCCCCCATATTTTTTTGAATATTCTAATATATATACGTATTTGAATCGAATTTGATACAAATTCGGTTAGAATCAAATTCAAATTGAATTCTATAATTTGATAAATTATAAAATTTTGAAACTGTATTCCATTTATTTTATAACAAGTTCTAATCAAATTTTTCACAAATTAAATTATGTACAAAATTGAATCAATTTTTTGACAAATTGAATTGGAAATAAAACGAATCGAATTTTTAATAAATTGTATTGTGTCAAGTTACGAATTAGATCTTTACATTGATCTGATATAACTACATGTCCACGATAAGACCTCAGTGCCGTACCTCCGTGGGAATTATATATTCATTTCAATGAATACAATATCAATCAACTTGTCCTGTCATTAAGAGAGTGTTTTCAAGACCAAAAAAAATAGACCAAAATAAATAAGATAGAAAAAGAGAGTATTTTTATTATTATAAAATATTAAATATAAAGAGTGGATGAATGTCAGGTTATATTTTACATTTATATCAATTTGTCTCCAATCTCCTAATAATATTTTTTATGTTAGTAAAGTTTAATAAATTATTTTACCATTTAACTCAATTGTTAAAAAGACGCATGTAATTGTTGTGCTTTATAATTTCAGATCTGTGGTTGCCCGATTACCGGGATACGTGTGCTCTCCTCTTCCTCAAATCTCCCTCCAAAACCTTCCATAGATAAAAAAAATGTCTCCACGTCAAACGAGACTATCAACTCGAGCAATGACAAATACTATCGTATTAGGCTTAACTTTGTACAAGTTTGGTGTTATCATGCGTGCTGCACAAAATATAATAACAAATTACATGACTTGATCCAGTGTGATGACATGATATTTTTATTATAACTTTATTATCACTTAATTTGGAGTAGCACACAAGAAACTATTAACAAATCCGGGTAATTGGAATTATGGAATCGTGGCTTAGTAACACGTTTTTATTAAATTTATTGAGTGACATCAAGACAGACGAGGTTGCAGTAGGAACTAGCAAGAGCAAGATGAATCATATATGGATCCAGCTCTAATTTGAACTCAATTTCGCTATATCGAAATATTTCTTAATAGTTTATACATTGTGTCTACGTTTGAACTCAATTTCGCTATATAAAAATATTTCTTAATAATTTTATACATTGTGTCTACGTCGTGACTGACTCGAATTTGATAGACCCCCAATCAACGAGGCCCAGAGACACGTGCTTTGATTGTACAGCCTGTACACGATCTCATTTTGCTTTCGGCCTATCGTCGGATTTTGTTTGTATATTTTTTTCCCAAATCAATTGTTATTTTATGTTCTTACATTAAACATGGAACAGTGCTAACGAATCTTTTTTCACATTTTAAAATCGATACGCTCATGATACTCAAGATAAAAAGTTTATAATTAATATCAAATTGTATATTATTCAAGTTGATCTATTAATATGTTTGTCCATATTTTCTGTCACGATATATATATAATATTGGACGTACAATGCACCATGTGCCGCAAATTGAAACAGTACCCAGGCAACAACAAAAAGGAAATCATCACGTGACTACAGATAACTAAACTGACGCCACAGATTCTGCAAGTACTTTTGATAAGCTAATTGTACTTAATATAATGTTCGACATCTTTCAATCTATAATTCATACTATTTGCGAAAATGGGACCATCCAATTTTTCAACACTTGGGTACATGTCAATGTCTCGAAATAATTTTAGAAAGACAAGTACCTTTCAACTCTTTAAACTTGTCTGAACAGACATCCCACCTAAATTATGAGTTCGCGTAAACTTATCTCTTCGGATGAACAAAAATCAAAAAAGCAAATTGTCTATATTATAAACATGACATGTTGATATCGATAAATGAACATGATAGTATTATAAACATGAGTCAATATTAACAACACGGCATGCCAATAACATAATTGGAGCTTATCGCTTTCAGAACAAGGACTTACCGTTTTTAATTTCTCCAGTCCATACGATCCATAATGACTCTTTCACTCAGGACCCAATCCACTCATTTGGGAACATAATTCTCTTTGGAGTCAATAAAAATATGCTATTTTAAATAAGTTGGTCATTTTTTTTTGAACAATTTATTAACGGGCTTAGTCCAACAGATGCTAACGGGCCATCCCTCCAGCCCATATGATTGGGCCCACAGACGTCCACGAAACCCACCGGAAAATCGATATAGCCACCGGTTGACCGTTGACGGTTGTTGCTACGAAGCAGACAGACGGAGGAGGAGGAAAAAGAAGAGATCAGAGGAAAGTAATAAGCTAGAAAGAAAAAAAAAAAACAAATACACAAAAAAAAAGTGGATGAGAAGAAATTGCAGATGAAGTGAAGTCGGTGTCGGAGGATTCGCAAAGAGATGATAAGTCCCAAGTACTTCCTCCTAGTCGCCGTCGCCGTGGTTATCCTAATCTTCGCTTTCTCTAACCCTAAACAGGTAACTCCCTTCCTCGTCCTGTGCCCAAGAATCGAAGAAATACAATCTATTGGTCTCCTCGCTAGGGATATGTTTATTGTGATTTTAGGTAATGTGGTTTTGGATGGATTGTGTTTCGGATTTGAAGGACGGCCGAACTGTTGAGTATCCCACATTGCTAGTTGCGAGTGTGGTGGGCTTGTTTATACGTGTGGATGATCCACCAACGCAGTGCCTTAAGGCTTTGGGTTGGGTACGGAGATCCTAACATGTTATCGGAGTGGCTTGATCCCGTGCACATTATTATGATTGCGCGACCCCCCGTTTCTCATACGTTGGTGAAGTCAATGCCAGTGAAATCTTTGACCCGATGGGTCTTGTTTGAGTGGGCGGTTTGGGTTTTTGATCGAATAGGGACTAGCCTGCTGTGTAGCGTTTAATTCTGCTTGTCAGCTGAGATCCGACCGTGAGTGTTGTTTTTGTCGATCCGTTGTAAATTACTGACTTGAGTGCTGGTGTCTCTTAGTACCCTTTGTATTCTGTAGAATCGATCACTTCACCCCTGGCATTGTGTTTACATTTTGCATATCCGTCATTGCATGTTTGTCTGGGGAAAATCTCGCAGTCCACTGCATCTGTTGCTTATTCTAACTAGAAGAATGATCCTATTTTCGTAGGATGAAGATAAGGTGGAACCAGATTATGAGATCACCCACAGGGTATATCTGGATGTCGACATTGAAGAGCAGCGTTTGGGTATAGCACCATTGATCCTTACATCTATAGATATGATGATATGGACATGCTACATCCATTAGTCATTAACCATTCTCCTTGAATCTTGCAGGTCGAATTGTCATTGGATTGTATGGGCAAGTTGTACCGAAAACAGTTGGTACACTTCTGACATCTTGTTGATTACAGAAAAAACATTTTGTTGGTCAGAATTCAGGGTAACCATGATCGCTTTGAGATGTGCCTGTGTTGGTTTCTGTGCCAAACATTTTTGTTTAATCTTATATAAACCTCCATGGAGCAACCTGATAGATTAGATAGCTCAATCCACTGGCCACCCTGTATGGCTATCGATAAAGCATGTAAACCCTTGCACATGTAGATCAATTAACTGGAATGTGTCACTGCAAATCAGGATTTTCAGTTGAATAGCTCATCTTTTCCGTTGATTTATTATATTGTTGAAAGCCTAGGCTCATTTTGATTTAAGCAGATGTCTCATTGGCTAATTTTTGGCTTTCGTTGCAGAAAATTTCAGGGCTTTGTGTACAGGTACTAGATACTTTGATTTCTTCGAATTTGAGTTAAAAGGTTCTGCTACTCCATGTCTTAGCAGCGAAAATACAGGGAGACAGTCTCATTGGCTTTACTTTCTTTTCCTTTTCTGCCACAGGAGAGAAAGGCATGGGAACAAATGGAAAACCGCTCCATTACAAGGGAACACCATTTCATCGCATAGTATCTGGTTTTGTAATACAAGGCGGTGACGTGGTTTCGGGCGATGGGAAGGGATATGAATCTATATACGGTGGCAAATTCCCCGATGAAAACTTCAAGATAAAACATTCTCATGCTGGTATAGACATTTTTTATTGAGCTTTTACCAGTCTGTTACATGCGGTTCCTCCCTACTATAAGTTC
>SOPF01021640.1:0-55415 GCA_012979155.1 Hypericum perforatum
GTTGTTGAGCATGGACCCTTGACGGACAGAAAAGTCGTTGCTAGGTAGGCAGATCGTAGATCACTAGTGTTTCTGGATTTATTGTGGAAGCAAGAGGTGGAATACTTGAGCTATTATCATTTGATCGTCAAATCATCCTGATTTTCCTCAGATTTCCTGTTGGATCGCATGTCGTCGGGGCATTCATCATGCCCTGTGGAAGCTGTTTCTATTGTTCCATGGTTAGCATACTGTTTCAGAAGAGTAAATGATGTTCTTTCATATGTAGAGGCGTTCATGCTTTTGTTCTCTTTTTGCTGATCTTGCAAAGTAGGGCCACGATGATCTGTGTGAGGATTTCTTTGCTTATAATCGTGCGAAGGGAACACTTTATGATGGGGAAACTAGGCTATTTCTTCGCGAGAGTGGTAATGCTCTCCCTACTTCTGTTTTGCACGTCTTTTGGTGCTCAATTATCCACATCAAGAAGTAATGGTTAGTGTTCATAATTTTATGGTAATGGTTCTATCACAAACGATACAAGTTGGCCTTTTTATTGCCATCAATTGTTAATCAGATCTATTTTTAGCTATAAGTATTGTGGTAGAGTACCTCGCTACTTTAGATATACAACATCAAAGTTATGTTCTTTTAAACTTCTGAGATTATAGCTTGGTTTTATTTTTGTTCAGACATGACTTTGATGCAAAAGTTTTTCCTTCAAATTTTGCGTTCTTTGGTGCAAAAAGTCGACAGCTATTTTGACCATAAGAAAATAACATAGCCTGGATCAAGGCTGGTAAGTTCGGCCATAGTTGTTACTTTTTCCAAAATACAGATAAATCATTCGATGTTGCACATTTGCTTGAAGTAAACAGTAAATGGTTATTTGGTCGTGTCTTATTATTTCGGTAAGGGTTGTCTTGTTTTGGCTGAAAAGAAAAGCAGACTACTACATATAAAAAATGTGGCCTCATCTTGCAGGAAAACCAGTTTTCATGTATAGCATGGGCGGCCTCGCTGAATATTGTGTAGTCCCTGCAAATGCACTTACCACCTTACCAGACACCTTGCCATACACAGAGTCTGCGATTTTAGGATGTGCAGTTTTTACTGCCTATGGTGCCATGGCCCATGCTGCTGAAGTGCGCCCCGGTGATTCTGTTGCCGTAATCGGTGTTGGAGGTGTTGGATCTAGGTAAATAGATGATACAACTCGTTTAGTTGTTCTTAACCATAGAGTGAAAGTCTATTGCATAGGAAATACTAAACTGGCAAGCTTTCACATTCTGAGCAAGTGTGTTATCATGTTAGATAATATAACAATACTTGGTTTGCGATAGTGGCATCCTTCTTTAATATGTATTTGGTAAACCTGACGGTTGCATAGCCTTGACTTGAAGAAATCTCCAGTTGTTTGCAGATAGCAAGAGCTTTCGGTGCCTCGGATATCATTGCGGTTGATATCCAAGACGATAAGCTGGAAAAAGCAAAGACTTTTGGTGCCACTCACACAGTAAATGCAGCAAAGGAAGATGCTGTAGAGAAGATAAGAGTGCGTACTTCATTATTTACGTTTGAATACTAGTCACCCAATAGCATGCATCGTCCACTTCCAATTTCACATGGAGGAGTTCCCAAATTGTAAAATTTATCTTTTCCGAGCAATGAAATTGGTAGTGTAAGTGTGCGCGAAGTTTGGTCACTTTCGTTTACTTCGTCAGATGCGAGTTTGAATGCTCATTGATTTCTTATTTTTGGTAGGCCATAACCGGAGGAAGGGGGGTTGATGTTGCTGTGGAAGCCTTGGGCAGACCATCGACATTTTCTCAATGCGTAAAAAGTGTAAGAGATGGAGGAAAGGCTGTGATGATTGGACTTTCACAAGCTGGTTCTGTCGGAGAGATGGACATAAATCATCTTGTTCGTCGCAAGGTTTGCATTATTCTCAAAGATTTCATGTCTAACTTCTTAATTGCTTATGTTACGATTCGCTCTATTTTTATTCGTCTGTCTAAAATGCATGTCCCCCACTGCTCAACTACTTGGAACCATCGTCATTCTATTTGCTTTCGTGGTTGTAATTTCCATATGTTTTACTTCGACATTGCGCCTTCATCGATCTCAACTCGCTTGTCAGTAACGGCTTGTTGCGAATTTCTTAAAATCGAATGGCGTTGGATTTGAGATGTTACAAGCAGACTTTTGGCTGCCTGTGTTTTTGCAACAGATCCAAGTTATTGGCTCGTATGGAGGTAGGGCGAGGCAAGATCTTCCAAAGATTGTGAAGCTGGCTGAATCAGGAGTTTTCAATCTGAGTGGGGCTGTTTCAAAAAAGTACAAACTTGAAGAAGCAAGTGAAGCATTTGATAATCTCAACAAGGGAAAGATTATTAGTCGTGCAGTGGTTGAAATAATGTAGTCAGTTCCCTTTGTACTTAATATTTCATTTTAGAAAGAAAAAAACTGGATTTCCATTTCAAGTTCGGGACAACATAATCTCACTTTCTTTCTGTACAATTGGATTTGTGTTTTTTCAACTATTTATATGCAAAAAGTACAAAAAGGTCCAGAAGAGAGAAAATGTAAAGAAGGTTTAGATCCTTCAATACCCAAATTTCCTAATACACGTTAGCTAAGAGCACAATGCATTGCAGACCTCATGTATGATCCAAGGGAAGACAATACTCTTGACTATACAAGCATTCAAATAGACGCTGTCGGCGATTTTAGAAAGAAAACATAACGATAAATGTACGGGCTGTTTACTACAAAAATAAAGTTTGAATTGTAATACAAGTTTTGTCGAGCATGCTTTACGGTTGAACTTTGGCGCCCGGTTGGATGCCCGACTGCACTTTGCTCTGGAAATGTGATTCAAGCCTGCATGGGTAAAAACAATTGGTGACATGATTCCTCTTCGTAGGATAAATTGATACCTCAAGCAGATGAAGAACTGTACCTCGTTGAACATTTATAATATATGGTATCGGGTGAATTGTACGTTTTTGCATTCGCGAACATCCTTTTTGCATCTGCAACAAACATCTCAAACGTTACATAGTACTGCTCTGACTCTACCCTCTTAGACATTGTCTTCAGATCTGCAGCACAATTTATGTCCAGTCAGTGTTTTAAGCATGAAGGTTCAGAAGAAGAAAAAAATGAGATTCATGAAAATCTTTGCCTATTTCCACAAATTATTGTCATGGTTCACAGGTCCACTTAATACCAGTTTTTGCTATGATTTAGCAGCAAAATGCCCAAATTAATTGTTTAGCCAAGCTTTAGAAAGTAAACCAGATAGAATATATAAGTCAAAACAGGTTGCAGCTGTGGCATTTCATTGATGTATCACAGGCTACCAGTGAGGAGTTGTGAAAGTACTAGATTAGGAGTAATTCATAAGCCAATATGAACATAGCACAGTCCACATTTCCTACCCATTGGATCTTTAATGATGTCATAGTAATCTGGAACATCACGGGCATCAACTGGCTCCTTAAATGGCCAAGCATCAACATGCTCAAGCATCGACTGCGAAATTGAGGAACAAACACAGGTAAGACCCGTAAAAAATGACAAAGGTACAGAGGGGAAACAGATTTATGACTAAAAAGATAAATATTTCAGTAGTGGCATAGATGATGTAGAAATTGTAAGGGATTGTAATGGGTCAACCCCTTTGGTGGCTGTTCATAAAATCCTTGCTTATTTAGCAAAAACAAAACTGAACAAAAAACTGAGAGTTGAAGGTTTCAATGAAGTTGTAACAGCGGTGACATAGGGCAACAGTTTATGCAACGGTATGAGAACAGATCCACAACACAAGCAGAGTATATAGAGCAGCAGTAACAGAGTTAAAAATGAAACTGGGTCAGACAATGGATCTAATTCAAGTGCGCTAAAGAGCTTAAGAAAGCATTCACATGAAAAAGACATCCCGAACTAAAACAGATTCGAGCTCTTCTCAAGTCTAGCATATTTGCATGATAGCATCATTCTAAGGTTAAATCTCCAGAAGCTGTTTCCTCCCTAATTCCTACCTTTCTCTGGTTTAATGTTCTGAATCATTCCCATAAACATGGTATTTGATTTAGATCACAATTACAACATATAATTTTTGCACGACCATGGTCAAATAAACTGTAAAACTTGAAACATAAAGTGCATAGAAGTTTACCTTTAGAAGGGAGCGCATGAAGGCGGTCAAATGCTTTTGACTTGTGGGAAAGTCTGTCGAGGCATTTAAAGTCCTGAACCGTGAATGCCCATATTGATCAGGAGTCCAGCCTGCCTCTCCTGTCAACAGAGTGAAACATCATATAGTGAATCTCAAGACCTATGAACACCTACAACCTTTGAAACAAACCGGGTGGGAGCTCAGTTGTATCTATCAGATTGTTTAAGTTCAGAACTTACTAAGACCAGGAATGTCTTCAACTTTGACAATCTTCTTTGGGATACCTGCTTCCTTCTGTAATTTCAGTTCAATAAACCAATACTTGTATTCAGCCCATAGAATAAGCAACTCAACGAGAACAAATACAGTTGGTGGAAATAAAGTGGTGGAAAACAACACATATCAAGATACAATTACGTTGTGTACCTTCTGGAAATCTATTCCAGGATAAACAATGTGGCAATTTGACAGCTCTCTGATTTTTTCATCGATTGCCTGACAAAACAAAATAAAATAATGAAAAATTGTGGGGTAATATCCAAGTACTGGACACTGACAGCAAGGATATGTAATTGTTTTATGGTGCACCCCATGCAATTTCTAGATATGTAATCACTGGTGCACATGGTGGCAGGAACCAATAAAGGTGTCAACTAGATACATTCAACAACAGGTATACCCTTCAGATAATCAGATTCTAGAAAGCTCGATATGGCCAACAGAATGCTTCTCTTTATTTTCGGGAATTCAATACTCCTCGTCCGATGCAGCACATATTAGCGCACATAGGGTAAAAGTAGATAAAACGTCCGAACAGAAATTTTTTGTACCTGTCTCTGCCGACGGATCATAGTTGATAGATCAGTGTAAGGAAGTTTGGGATCAATTTTGCACTCCATAAGGATTCCTCCATCATAATCTTTAATGTACCTGCCATGTGCTTTTAGCTTGATATCATTACCTACTAATCAAATCTAAATAGCAAATCCAGGACAAAAAGGGAAATTATGGCAATTTATTTGCATATAACCTGCAGGCTGCATCTGGACCTAACCTAGAAAGTTCTCCACATAACATTCTTAAACTGATTCTAAATTTCAGCACAAAGCTACAAGTACTTTTAAACTGCACAAAATTGCAATGTAGATATTTGCATCCCAAAACAATCTCATGGCGGAATTACAACACCTTTATATTGCAACACAGATCACAGAAAGCTTTAAATATTAGTAAGAGCCTGTGATAATGCATACCCTTGCCACCGATCTTTCTCCAAGTAAATCTCTTTCGTAAAACCCTAGAGATGAAAGAGGCACCAGAAAAGTGAAATATTATAAGTCATATGGACGAAGAATATCGAGTGGCAACTAACAGAGAAGTATTCATAGTAATCAAGTGTCATTGCCAACTAGCAGAAACATAACTTCTTGCTGATATCCCATAAACATCATATTTCATGACGGATCAAAGAGCAAACATGAAATGTCTAAACATTCTGATCCGAGAAAAAAAAGGAGAAGAGCATAGTAACAAATGCACCCTCTGACTGTAAAGGAGGAACTGATAAACCAAGATAAGCCACAATATTAAAGTCCACAAAGACATCGCTACTAGTTGACAGAACAAATTTCCATAACCTTCAGACACCACCCTTCCTTGAGGATACAAAAGAGAAGTTCCAATTGTTACCAAACAATGTTCAAGAACTCAGATTTAAGGATAAACAACATGAAGCTAATAGCAACAATGCACACTCCAATAAGGGAAAACTACGCCATTAACAAGTGAATGAATATCAAAGCAGGCAAACACAAAATCTAAAGGCACATGCAAGTCAAGATAACAAAAATAGTTACCTGTTTAATAAAATACCCCACGGCATTATTGTCCGCGTAAGTCAAAAAATGAGTCAAGCCGTCAACATCACGCGCGTACTGCTTTAGATGATTCATGAGTCTTGTGCCATACCCTTTTACTTGTTCGTCTGCAGTAATAGCACAGAATGCTATCTCCCCAAACCTTTGGCTGGTTTCAGTAGAGATTTTAAAAGGTGATATCAAAACCTCAGATAAACTCATAGTGAAATCTAAAAAGTTCTAACATAAAGCTATGCAATGTCCAATGACAACAAGCCAGGGCTAATTTTACTTATTCAAGAGAGTCCAATCCGAGATTTACCTAAGATATGGGCGGTAAGTGATGCCACCAACGACTAGGTTCCGCCTGATGACCATTACAGACTTATGATTTCTGTGATCAAATCAAAAGAAAAATCCATATCGTGACTATAAAAAAATGAAAGAGGTTATACAAGTCAAAGCCAAAACAGTCCTTGAAAATATCAATCAATCCAGGGATGCGAAATGCAAAAGATCAGTCAAAGCTGACCACTGGAATCATTATGGCAACCACCATCAAACACAAGGAAATAGCTGTAGGCTGATCTAATCCAGCTCTAGAGTAAGCAGTGAGTCATATGTCACATAGTCCAGAAATTTTTTACTTAATTACCTATCCATCACAAGGCGGACAATGTACTCTTTCGGCATATTAGGTAACTGCCTGGCAAATATGTTCTTCAACCCTATCAACCTGCAGAAGGGAAAAGGAAAAAAAATTCAGGAACATAGACACTAAGAACCACATTGTTCCCAATTAAGGCTGCAATGAGAGAGCCACTATGCAAACAAATCAGTAAATAATTCATTCACAGGACAAGGAGAACTAGATACCAGACCATATGCTCATCAACACCATCATTAAAATGGCACACAAACTTCAGCCTTCCTGCTTCCTCCTGAAACACCAAAACTTCATTCACACATAGCAAAAATGAAAACATCGATAAACATCAACAAATCCCGTGAAAGACACAAAGATCAATAGTTAGCAAAAGCAACGAAGGTGCATTTGCTTCAGCTCGTCAGCAGCTTGACAAGAATCATTTGACATACAAAATAAATTATATGAAACAAGCATGGTCGAGTTAATTACCAGATTGAAGTTTGCGATGGACCGCTTTCCAAATTACAAGTTTACAAGCGGTAAAAAAATTACGAGGCAAACAAAGCCCTAATAAGTTACCTCTCTCTTCAAGCTCTCTTCTCTGGCGCTATAAGCCCCACTGGTCTGCAAATTATCGGTAAATATCTTCGCCGCGTCCTCCTTCACCACAATCCCCGGGACAGACCCTGCCGGCGCGGGCCCCGCGTCCTTCCCGCCATCCGAACTCTCCAATTTCACCACCGGGTTCTCCGACTTGATCTTCATGTTCCCGCGCCCCGCCCCTCCGGCCCCGGCGTTGGTCTCGAGGCGGGCGGCGGTGAAGTTGCGCATGTTGTCGAACTCGTCCTCGTCGTCGTCAACCACGGCGTCGGAGTCTTCAGCATCGGATTCGGAGTCTTCGGCGCCGCGAGCGGAGACGCTCTCAAGGTCTTCAGAGGGGGAGAAGGAGGAGGGAAGGAAGGGAGCGTCGGAGGAGGCGGCGGCTAGCTTGCGCTTGTGCATGGAGGAGGCGGAGGAGTGGGACGGCGACGGCGATTGCGAGCTCCGTGACCGGGTTGCGTTTAGGGCGTCCATCGTACCGTTGGCTAATGAAAATTAGGGTTTCGAATTTTGCGGGAACCAAACCGGTGAGTTCGCTTTCTCAGTCTCCCCTAAGATTCAGTTCGCAGAATAAGGATTGTTGTGTAACTCGGTACAAATCCTTTTAAAAGTCCCGAAATTCAGTTTTAAGTGTTAATGTTTTTTTTTATCCCAATTTTTGTTTTGGAAGGACACACTCATTGTTGGACACAAATGAGTTTAAAATACACTTATAAGTTATATATTGAGAATTTGTATAGTTCATTTTTCATTTTTTAGTCAAAATACTTGCTTGATCTTTGTTGGAGTTGAAATCTATCGTCAACAGTTTTGTAGCTGTTTGGAATGTTTTATTTGTACTTTCATGTTTGTGTTTTTTTCTTTTCAATTGAAGTTTGGGAGGGCTTGAATTAATATTTTGGAGATTATTTAATGAAATATTACATTAATAGGGATACCACAGATGCACCAAATGAAGACCGAGAGAAAAGAGAATTAATTCTAAAACAAGAGAGAAAAAAGGGAGAGGTCAATAACCAGTATTGATGACGGATTTGCAAATTTGGAGCTAAATTGGTGAAGTGTTGTAATTTTTCCCTCCCTTGACCCCCGAACAACCGCAGTTGCCGCCGTCTAGATCTCAAACTCGTAGTTGCCATCATATAGTCGTCATCTTCCTCCACCTTCGCCTTCGCCGCTGCTCGGCCATGCTCGACCCTGCCACAGGCCGTGTACGTTCTCAAGGTCCGAAAGATGGTGGAAGGAGCAAAGCTACCCCATAAGATCATCCGAGCTCATCAGTCTTAACTTAAGAAAGGAAAAGAGAAAATGAAGATAAACAAACAGAGGTAGCCCATCCAAAAGAGGAAGATAAGAGAGATGATTTGCATAAAAGAGTCATATTACAATACGCCAAAAGAATTGTGTGATAATACACAAACAAGCAATGACGCCAGCCTACTGCGCATTCGTGCACGAAACCTGTCGTATGTTTTTCCCCTATACAACAACCAACCAACCAACTCACTCATTCAATTATAATTCTAACTATTTACAATCGGAAAAAAAAAACCTATATCTTGAGACGTCATGCAAAACATAAGACGTCCTCCAACAAGCACCAAAAATACAACAAGAAGTGCCCTCCCCTCCTCTCTTTCCCCCAAACACAAATAAGTTAAAAGTTTGGCCTGGCCCCTCCAAGCACACAATGCAGTGGTCGTACTGCTACCGTAGAGCCTGGCTTTGCCGCCTCTTATCAACGACATGCCCGTACTTCTTCAAAATCCCGGCCAGCCCTATTGCCTTGCTTCTGCTTTCCCGTGATCGTGACCGTCTCAGGTTCAGTGTTACTTTGTCAGTGCTGTACAGACATGGGTGTTTGGCTGCCCGAAGAACCGAAATGGTTACGACTCAGCTCGTTAATTTATCCATTTTACCCCTGCTTCATGGATTTCCGCAGGCTCTCATCAGCAAGTGTCCAAGATACCAAATGCCCAGAAGAATCCCCACTCAGTAGCTGCTTCAGATCACTTGTTAGGTGCAGGGCGGTCACTGGATGCTTGTGAAATTTTAGTACCTTGTGAAGCACCAACCTGTAATCAGGTAGCCTGTTATCCAGATTTAACCCACACAGGGAAGCAGTGGTTGATTTACTTCGGGCAGTGTCTTGGTTGGAGGAGTGAACCATCTGCCACACCTTTACAGCACCGCTCTGGTGACCTGTCACATAACAATTAGTGTCCAACCAATCCGAAGATGTACAACTCGTTACAGAGAGTATACAATCGGACGGAAGTTGGGATGTGCTTATCACAGCAAGGCAATCTCCATTTATGCTCCAAACAGCAAGTAAAATTCCAGCAGCTGTTAGAATCTCTCCAGTCAGGTCATTCACAAAAATTGCAGAAATTGGCACTGGAAACTCTGGTAGCTGTCTGAGAAAGACCAGTGAACTCAGGTCCCATACAATCACAGTGCAGTCGTCAGATCCACTCACAATTAGCATGTACGGCTGGCTAACATGGAGGCACGTGATCTTGGCAGTATGACCACAAAGTGCCTTCTCAAGCTGCAGACGTCTTGATACACGTGAGATGTCCTTGCTTATTCTCCAAACAGAAATCATACCATCATCACCCCCTGTAACAACAATTTGACCATCATGGCTGATCCCAGCGCATTGGATTTGGTTGCCATCATGGAGATTTTCGTGCGTAGATAGGAGTCTGTCCTGGTCATAACTCATAAATCTCAAACTACGATCAGGGAATCCCCATTTAACATACTTTGTGTATGTTCTAGGCTTAAGCAAACTGTTAGTTCCTGCCACAAGAATTTTCTCATTTAGTGAGACAATTTGTGTGATGGGCAAAGTAGTCCTGCGCACTTCATGAGGAACAAGATGAGCGGAAAACTTGAGTGGATGAGGAGGAAGCCTTCTGTCAGTGCGTCTTTTAACATGAGGTTTCAGAAAGAGTTGCTTAGGTGTCTGCCCGAAGTGGTTGATCTGTGCTAGAATAGCAGCTTTCATTGCGGGATCTGTGACTGAATCAATGTCCACGCTTCCCTCGTAAGTGTAGTGATAAAATACATTCACAGCATCCTCGGCGGCCTGTCATTTACCCCAGGGTGAAACAAAATGAATTTAAATAACAAGATTAAAAAAACTAACAAAGCAAAAGCAGTTCAATTCTTGACACAGATTAACAGACACGGATCTGCACAAGTTTGAAACCAACTATTAAATGAAGACACAAGAACCGGTGTAGCAGCTCGTAAGTCAAAAAACACAAGCAACAAAATGACAGAATGAAATGTAAAATGGGACAAGTAGACTATAATTTCTTGGTAAAAAAGTTTAAGAATAATTGGTGACGAGCATGCACATGAACTGAAAATAACGGAAAACTTCTGATTAGGAGAGTTATATGAGATGGAAAAAGAAATAACATGCATCTCTTGTCAGTGACACAAAAGAGCCCAAATTATCATGGGAACTGCACACTAAGCAAGACAAAAAGCAAGTGGAACTACAGAAGTAAACGAAATTTGTGGAAACTTGCTGCATGTGTACTAGTAGCAGCATGAATTTAAGATGGACAAGGAAATATACTTGTTAGATTGTAGTATCACTCACCTTGCCCCTCTGCTTGAACCCAAAAATGAGGTCTATCCAATGATGCAAATTCTCTGAAACATAATCGGATTCCAGTGCCTCCCTGTGCTTCCTTATGAACTCTCTGACGCTGCCTTTGGCCCATCTAGGCAACATCACATCCCCAACCTATCAATTAAGTAAAGACTTGTTCAAAGCATGGGAGAAGAAACGCTTATTCGGAGAGAAGACAAATAGTTGGAATAACTATACAATGCACCAAACAAATCAAACCTTTTCTCCCGACTGTTTTTCTCCCAAGTCAAGATTGAAACGATTCTCTAGGAACTCAGGCATGTAAAAGAATTCGGGAATCAATTCCTTAACATCGGAAGTGTTTCCTTTCCCAGCAGCACTAAGCCAAGTATCTCTAATACTGTTAAAAAGCCGATCAGCATGATCGAACTGACCACCCTGAAGCTTTTGATTTTCAACACTGAATGGCGGAAGGCGTATAAGATAAAATAGGACAATTCCAGCACTAGAATAATGAGAACCATAATGGAACTTTGGAACTTCTGGATCATCCCAACTCTCATACCTGTGGTGACAACAGAAAGAATGACATGAAAAGCAAGTAAAATGGAGAGGAAGCACTTTCAATCAAAAAACAACAACTGCACGGACACACCTTTTCCGAAATTCTTCTTCACCCTCCGGTGTCTGACAACCCATTGGTTTGTCAAGTTTGCGAAATATATTAGGATTAGATAAATCCAAGTCTTCACTGTCATAATCAGCAAGGACCCAAGGAAAAACTGGATATTGTGTTAGGTCACTGTAACCACGCCCAGCCAACGTGTTGAGATGCATGAGGTACTGGAAATTGCTTATTTCTCCATTTTGCCACCTTTTCGAAAAGGATTTTGCCATTGTCTTGAACAGACGACTACCTTCACTGCTCTCTTGCTTTGCTGATCCAGAAATTGTTGTGTCCAACCTGAGATGATGAAGCCAATCAGACGAGGAAAAACCAACAGACGTGTGCAGACTTGTGCTGCACCCGTCAGAAGAAGATAGACATGAAATGGGAAGAAATATTGAAGAACAGTGGCAGAAACTCAAGGGAGAGAAACAAAAACCAAAAAACTCATTTTTACCACCAGATTCTCATTGTCACTTTATCATCTGTATTTCAAAACTCATAACTGAGACTGACATTCCTAATTTGTTTTCTGTCACAAGATACGGACACCTAACTCAGGTTAAATATTGCATTACAAATCACATAATATGACACATCCGCGGTGTAGATATCACAGGAGCATCACAGCCAAGAACACAATTATTCATCAAACTCATCCAAATTTTCTCCATCCTTATTTCTGAATCTACTGCTACTTCATGTTGATATGGTCTATGCCATTAACTTGCAATGTAGAAGTCAAACTAGTTGTAAAGAAAACAAAGATGTCAAACTTATTCTTACTTGTGCAAGGGTTGGGCAATGTTAAACTAGGCTATTATGACAATCATAAGGGGAAACGGTAACATACATGCAAGGGAGAATTGGAAATTCATGGGGGTATGCCAAGCATTAGAAAATTGACCGCTAAGACACTTGCTCCACGGCAAAAGACAATTGTTTCTATGCGGCAATCAACAAATTAAATGGCAGCACAAAATGAATTATTGAGTGGCAGTGTGCTAAAATTATAAGAGGAATGAAATGCATACATGCTATTCCTCGGAAGATTCATAGCAACCAAATTCTTGAAAACTTCTTCTCTTTCTTTCTTGTGGAATACCAAGAGATCATTACACCCATCCATGCTAAATATTTCAACAGCGACAGGACGCAGCTGGTAATCCCGTTTCAAGATCTCATGAACGCTATTAAGCTTCCACATTTGCCAGGCATGAGGCAGATTACCACCAGTAGATACTTTCTCCTTACCCCATGCACCACCATTATAAGCCCATGCCCTTCCCCCTACACACGTCCTTACTGGCGTTGTCCAGGAAGAAGACGACTTTGACTGGAAATCCCCACAGATAGTGGCCTCCTTCTTGACACCAAGAGCCTGATCGATAACTGAGAGTTCATCTTCAAATTCTTTCTCACAGATGCACCCAGAATCATCAATGTAAAAGTTTTCGATTACATACAAACAAAGTTCCCCAATCAAAAATATTCCATCATGCTTATCGAGACCTACAACCCGCTCGCAGTTGTACTTGAATCGAATCTTCTCTAATGGTTCAAGAAATGGACGGATCAGATATTCACCATTATCATTCAGCTCCTTGTCAGTCTTTTCCTCCGAGCCTTTGATTTCATCAAATGGGTTAGATGATGCTTGTCTCGGTGATCCTATTTCAGACTTCTCTTGCATACCATCTGATATGGGGACAGACACTGAAGAAGACGTAGCTCCAAAATCAATTGCTGAATGAAGACTAGTTTCATTCATACTGCTCGCCCTGTCATCATTCCATCCACTCTGAAAAGAAGCTTCATCTTTCAGATCTGACTGCTTTGCAAACTCCCTATACATCTCATCCTCGGCACCATTACTTTTGCTGTTTTCAGTCAAAAGATGGAAAAACAATTCAGAATCAGCGTCAGAAGAATCAGCGTTGTCATCATGCCTTCCTTTGGACGGTTCCAATTCTGTGATTTCGAACTGTCCATCCAGCACATTTTGGATGGTATCAATTGTCAACTTGCAGCGCTCCAGCTTTTTTCGCATCCTGTATGGACCTTCGATTGAGCAAAGTTGCCATTCAGGATCCTTGCTGGCAGTGGATCTAGACATTGGAAATATGCCTCTCTCGTGCACAAGTTGTTGGAGGAGGGTTTGCCACTCACTTTCAGCATGAAGAATCCAACCGTACTTATCTTGACGAACAACTCTTAGTTCAGTAGACATTGCATCACGAACCATTTCCAACGCATATCGCCGCTCACTGACCTGTTCCCAATGTCTCTGGTCCAACTTAGAAATTTCTCGTAATTTTCGACCCATTTCCTTTTTGCGACGACCCTCTACGCCTTTAATTCTCACTACAGGAAATTTTGCTGATCCGGCAATGTATTGGACCCACATAATAGCAGCACATTGCTCCAAGACTTTGTTGACAACCAGTTCAGAACTGTGAAGCCACTCCAAGAATGTGTTCAAATTTCCAGTCAATAAAATGTCAAAACCCCCATGTAGTACATCCACATGCTGCCCTTGGTTTGGTTTAGACACAAGCAGGTCTTCTAAGGCAGGCCTCCGATGTACTAACATATACTTGAAAATATCAATGGCCAGATTCTGGACGTTATGCCTTGAATCACAGAGAAGAGACACTAGGTTAACACAGAGGCAGCAATTGAGATCTGTGTCAAGGTTGCTGGGGCAGAATATAATCCTTCGATGTGCAACTAACAGTTGCAGAACTGCACTGATATCATTAACCGTATCTTCCCTCAAAGAATTAGATGCAGATTTCTTCTTTGGTTCAATAAGCAGGCCCAAACGTGAAAGAAGATGATCTTCTCCAATAGAAACCAGGAAGGATGGTAGGAAACAGTATAATATGACACGATTAGTGTTCTTGAGAAGTGAATGTATGTACGCCTCTAGTTGCTTGGTTCCTCTAGTGATCGAAAGCAGACCCTTCCCTGTCGGAGCTGCTTCTTCGATTCGACCATCTTTGTTTGCCAGTTGCAGCATGGACAGCAAGAACTCTAGAGTTCGAAGCACTGCAGAGGGCTGAGGAAAGGCGCCCATGTATACACGATCCACTATCATCCAGCATAATGTATCCAAGTTGGAAGACCACCGACTTTTATCTAGCTTTTTATCATTCTCTTCATCATCACGCAGGAGACGCCTTTCAACAAAATTCATCAGTCTGCTTAGACAGAGGCCCTGAACAACTAGCAAAGTTTCAGCATCAGCATACAAAGGCACCATTTCCAAGATCCCTTCTATAGCAACTGCAGATTTAAACTGTTCCGTGACCAAATCTGAAAGAACCTCAGCCATAAAATCTAACATGGCAGTTGCTCCTGCAGAACAAGGACCACCACCATAACCTGAATCGTCCGTTTCGAGTATCAGCTTTGCAGTTACCTCAAAAAAAGCATTAGCAGCAGACGGCCCTTGAGAAGCTGACTTCAAGTCTGGTGATTGCTCAAACTCGCCAGCAGAGGTAGATGACTCCATCGAAGCAGTGGCATTTAAGGAAGTCTTTGATTCGTTGTGGTTCACTCCTCCGAACCAAGAGGTCAATGCAACAACCGAAGATGAAGATGGTGGTGTGAGAGGAAGCTTTGCACTTGATCTCTCAGATATGACTGGAGAATCTATAATACCAAGAGATGTTGAACTCTGTGAATCAGAGAAAGGTAGAGAATCCAAAGTGCGTTCAGATTCTTTAACATTGATTTCATTTGAGCTCGAGGCAGAGCCTTTGTCAACGTCACCATTTGTAACCTGAAGAGCTCGATCACTTTCTTTAGTTGACTCCAAATTTTCAGTAGAGATGGAATTTTGGACTAAGGGTGCATCTTCAGAACTCGAACTTACGTGACCTTGGGGGAAGCTTCCAACGCTAACGGAAGTCTTTAGGGATTGCTCCTGATCGAGGGGCAAGCTAGAGAAGGTGTTCTGAGAACTACTAGTATCATCAGAATCATTCAAGCTCTTTTCATCCGCTTTCTCTGACAAAGTTTTCGCCTTCTTTACAGCAGAAGCTGCCCTGCAAGAATGAAGTGTACAAAACCTAAAAACCCAGGATAGAATCTAAAAGAACAAATTATAAGAACAAAGCAACAAGTAAAGGGTAAAAAGTCAGGAAATCTCTCAGCACAAACCTAATGCAGGAAAAGTAGACATCAATGCAACTCTCCAGAAACTCCGGCCTTCTGCATATATATGAAAAAGGTGGGCACATCTTTGCTAAATCAACCATGAATCTAAGGACTGAGGTTGCAGCGGCAGGAGCAGATGCCTCCCCACCCATCAAGCGAGCAGCATAAGTCTTGTGCATCAAAGCTTCACCCTGAAGTTCTCCAGCCATGTCAGCATTTCCCTCTAAAAGCTCTGCCAAAAGGGTAGAGCCAACCTGAGAAAGACTACCAGATTGATGAGCAAGCATTGCCTGCATGCTCAACCGATCAAATGTGGATTTTGCCATTGCAAGTACAGAGTCCAACAGTTCGACAAACTTTAACTCCAAATAGCTTCCATCGCTTGGCACAAGAGCATGGAAATCAAGCAAGCGAACTTCTGGCAACCTTGGATAAACAGGTTTTCCAAATATCAGGCAAAATAAGATGTAGTATATATCTGGAGAATCATAGAACCCAGGAAGAACTCTCATCAATCCTTGATATCCACCACTGGTGCGAAACTTCAACGCAAATGTCGGAGAAGAGGCAAGACATACGCCTAGTAGAGTCATTATCCATCTCATACTAGTTGGATGGACAGCTTCATCAAGAAAATACGTTATCAATTTGGATGACACAATTTTATGCCATTGCTCCAGCAATTCTTCTGCCTTTATGGTCACTAGTAAATCAATAAGCATTTCAAGGAGCATATTCCTTACAATTACATGCTTTCCCATGGATTCTCGCACTACTTGCTGCCGATTTTTCAGTGCAGGTGGATCAAACGTCATAATAACAAACCTCACGACATTTTCGAGTTCAGAAACTAAAAATCCATCTTCTAAAATGACACCAAGCAGAACCACAAGCTTCTCTAGCACGGGAACTTCCACATCACCACGCTGCAAAGTCACCAGTAGATGTTGAACAAGATTAATTTGTCGCAACACAGTGAGGTTGTGATTTCTATACCAGTGCATGGACACCAAATGCTCAAGAAACCCTAAAAGGGCAATCTGAATGGAGACCGGGGCAGTTACCCACAGTGTCCAATCAAGTAAAACATGTTCAACCATATCATCGTTCGCCAAGACAATGCAATTCGATGTTTCAACTGATATTTCAGTATTCTCAAGCTCAGAGATATGACTAAAGGAATCCTTTTGTGCAGAAAAGTCGTCCATTTCACCATGTGATCCAAGCGACGACACTTCATCGCGAAATTTCGATGAGCTAATATCATCAAAACTAGCTTCCTGAATTGTAGTAGCAGGTAGCAGCGTCACCTTTTTCTTTGGTTCTGAAAATGAAGCCTCGCATGCTGCAATCTGGAAAAAGATTTCTAAACATTGCATGTCGAATAATGACATTCTACGCCGAAGAAATAGAGCTAGCAAATGGTAACCCCTGTATGTCTGCATTTCTTTCACATTCTGAGGATTCTGCTGAAGAGCAGATGCCAGCATTGCCAGTGCCATGTGAAGCATGCTCCTAGTTTGGGCAGATTCAACAAGGGCCAGAATAACAGCCATCCCACCGACAGGACGGATTGAATCGCCTATTGCACACTGCCGACAAACATAGATATCCCCATGAAGACGTCCAAATCGAGGTATGCCTAGGAGAAAAAATGATAACGAAAATAGGTCATTCATATGCAGTTTGAAAGAGCGGCTAGCATTCACAGGTACATACAAGAAACAACAAACCTGCTTAAAGTAATTATCAAGTACTTACCGCCAATAGGAGAGGCAGCAGCTGACAATGGATCTACCAGATTGAGTAATGAGATTGTCCCAGATGCTCGAACAGCTTCAGTAGATGTTCCATCAAATGCAAATATAAGTTTCTTTCCAGATAGTTGCAATGAGAGGTTTCCTAGCCTCTCCAAATCCCAGACCATCCCACTTCCATCCGCCTTAGGATCCCCAAGCTTACTGGAGCCTTCAAGTTTCTGATTGTTTGGCAAGGCCAACTCAGAATCTAATGAATCCAAAATAGCCATACTACCACCCCCACATGCCTGATTGGGAACAAAGCGCAGAAGATTTGAATCGAGGAAGAGACCTCTATATCCTCTACCAAGAATATACATGAAACATATACACCCTGAAGTGAGAACCTCCTCGAAAAGATAGCAAGAGCGAAGTTTCCATGTTAAATCACTGACCCGTGAGCAACTAGGAGGGGTCCCAATAGTGACCTGCAATGGTCTTCCAACAGGTGAAGGAGCATAGCCTAATCTCCCAGTGTGCCTTAGCTTTCCATTAACATATACATAAGCGACACTAGCTTGGAAAAGTCCAGCAAGAGCATTTGGTTTGCTATGAACAACTGCGAGATGATGCCATCTGCCTTCTTCTAATTCTAATCCAGAAAAAGACAAGGAGCTAGAGTTGCTTGTTGCAAGGGTTAAACTACCATCTTCCTGAAGATAAAGTTCTGCATAGAATGTACTTTCACTACTTGCAGTACCAACAGAAAAGATTCTCAATTTATGTCTTTCAGTATTCTGAGCATTGGATCCATTTCGTCTCTTAGAAGAGCTCACATTTGTTTCTGTTTCCTTCACCTGTGATTTTAAGAAGTTTCTGAACTGAAACCAGCAAACAAATGAATAACCAGCCGCAGGAGGCCAAGATCTTTCTCCCAAAGAAACCTGGATGGAGGCATTTCCGATCTTACTTAAATCCATCTCAATGAACGGAGCTAGAGACACATTTTCTGTTACAATATCTTCCATCAGAATAAGCCGCTCCATCATATCAACTAGGATATGGCCTGATTTCATCATTTTCATCTGGAGAACATATCTCAGGAGCAACCTAAGTTCTGAAGAGGACAACCTGACAAAGCATATAATTTACTAGTATAAATAGTTGTCAAACGAGAAAAAAAGCGAGCTGATATTCTGGACATGCAAAAATCTCACCGATAAGCTCCAAGAACCTCCACAATCTTCAAAGCATGGGAGAGTATGGACGATGAGCTCAAAAGGAATGGATGAATCATCTCCAGAAGAACTTCTACGCAACCTGCCATGTGGCCGAGGAAACAGAACAGAAATAAATGAGCACTTAAGAAATAAACGTGATAGGAGGATCTGATAGCATAAAAACTAAACTACAGTTTCGCACCTACAGAAGTGAGGGTTTCCTGGTTAAATGGGCCAGCACGAGCAAGTCTATCAATGATGTTCAGTACCTGTAACTGCACCTTGGGGGTAAAGAGCAATACTGACCGAATCAGAACTCTAACAGCACTGGCATTATACACCCGTTCCTTTTCCGGATTGAACACACCTGACAGGGTAGAAAAAGGGAAAGTATCTGATCCATCTGTCTCAGCAGTTCTGCTGCTCTCCAGAGACAAGAATGGTGGAATGACAGTTTCCAGAGCAAGTTCTAGCAACAACTGAATCACTGGCTTTTCGAAATCCACACTGAGCAAGCCAGACTCGGACAACAGATCGGAGAAAGTTTGTGATGATATTATAGCATGTAACTTCGCCCTATTAACGGCATTATCACAAACTCCAGCCGTGACAAGGCGCAACAAGTAGGTAACCAGCTTGATGCGAACATCGAAACAAGGTTCATCTGTTTGTTCCCCGTCACCTTGAAAACTGTGGAGTGTGGTCAATAACAGTGAAAACCCAGTGCTGTCACCGAAAACTCTTTGCGCTGACCTGTTTACTCCCAATACACGCCAAACTGCGCCCATTGTGTCACATTTTGCTTCATCGTGGAGCTTGTATTGATGTCCTGAACCACTAATCACCATTCCACCTTTCAATACTTCCACAAGTGCCCCTAATTCATCAGAATGAACCTGGAGAAAAAGGTGAGAATTCAATTATAATCACAAAAATGCTTACTCTAAGATTTAGTTCTGCAAAGTTGGGCAACCAGATATTATAGTGTCACATCAGACAAAGAAATCCACTTTAAATCAGTGCCAAGTTGAAGATATTACAAACCTGAGTAGCATCTTCACTGATCAAACATGAAAGTACACGAAGGACTCCTGGACGGTGGATGTTAGAAACCAAAAAAGGAAGAACCGTGGTTACACCACTTGCGGAACGAAATGCTGCTTGATTGGATTCAGCTTTCTTCATCAAAGAGACCAAGCAATCCCAGGCAACGGGTATTGTACCCTCAATTTCAAAAATAGGATATTTTCCTGAACCAGAATCCATTAACTTGGGAGAAGAAAGAATAGCATCTTTACTATCCAAATGTTTCTTAAAGCTGCTCGAACCAGATTTCTTTTCGGTAATGCTGGAATTAAGGATTTGCTGCTCTGGACCAAGGAGAAATTTGTTCTGTTTCAAATCATCTAACAGAACTTCAAGAACACCAACTTCTCTTAGGACTTTCTTATACTGTTGATCAAAAGATAGGAGTTTAACAAAGAAAGACAGTATGGTGTGCTTTAGTTCTGATGAGATTGGCTGCTGCAGCAAGCAACAAAGTGAAAGCAATTCTTGCTCAGGAACGCAATTAACAACTGTCACAGCATATTCAAGGATTTTCAATATTATCTCTTGCAGAGAAGGAGGAAATCCACCCATATTTAAGATGAAAAGAGGAACCGTCCGCAGCTCCTGGCATACTTTATAGTTTTCTAGATGACTTGAGAATATTTTGAACATTCTATTTAATACTTCTGCCTGCAGTTCACTGCTATTTGCCTTGAGAAGAATATCCTGCAACATCTGAACCGCTTCAAGGTCCTTGACTTTATAATTATCCTTATCCCAATTACCATCACCAAGCCATTCAGCAGATAGTGTGCGACTGTTCATACGACCACTAGACTTCACGTGATAATTTTTGGAACCTTTTCCTCCGTTAGGTCCAGTAGATTCATCGGGACCTGTGTGGGATAAGTTTACCAGAACATCAAGTAGCCTTGACAATGCAGGTGACAGATGATCTTCTGAGCGACAATCCGCTCCCTCGTTTCTCTTCTGCACAAGATCGGCTACAGGATGAGAACCATCTATAGACTGATCATCAGGAAGAGAACTGCCATAGATAGATTGGGAACCCTGGTTCTGAGGCATGGAAGACAAGACCAAAGCAAACTGGACAAGAAACTGATAGCCATGAGCATTATGTATATCTTCTCTAAGCTTCACACCACCAGCCTCTACAATGGAAGAAATTACAGGTCAGCTCAACCTACAAGCATTTCATACATATATGGAAACATTTTTGGAGGAGAAATATACCATTATAACAACCTACTGTCATTTTCCCAGAGTTGAGGCACGAGAACCTCTCATATTAGCAGAACAATATGTGTGTGCCTTTTAAAGAAAGAAGACCAAATGTTACTCACCTGGTCTGTATGAAAGCTTCACACATTCGAGTAACAAGTCCACGATGCCCATGGTGTATGCAGGATCACCACAATCTGGTTGGAAATCTTTGACAGCCATTAGAAGGATTTTTATCTGTGGGCCAATGAGATGAAGAATCAACATCCACTGATTAACACTATTAAGATAACAAGGGGAGCTGTTTACCAAACCACTAAACATTCAAGTTACAAGAATGGGATCCAAAATGAATGGATGCCAAAACAGATTAGCAACTCACAATGACAGCAGTGAAAGGGAAACATACCAGGTGATGTCTGCGGATATATCTGGCAGTGCTACCATCATCATTGACCAAAAGTAGACCGAGTATCTGAACCAAAATCAATGGAAGTTGAATCAAGTGTCATCGGTAACTGCAACAATCTGAATGCAATATTATACAAACTAATCCATGACTCCATCAATGTAAGATAAGGATACAATAATACCTGCATTGCATGCCTATGAAGTTGTATATTGTGCAGAGAAACAAGGCCTTCTTTAAAATTGGAGAAAACTGTTGAAGACCCGTTGGCAACCATTTGAAAGAGCAGCTGCAGCGAATCATCCTCGATCAAACTCTGGGCAGCTGGGGGATGATTGGCCAATGCTTTCATGATATGGACTATACTACCTTCCACCTGTGCACATTAGATGTCAGAGAAAATAAAGCTTTGCCTTTTAAATCTCAGAGAATGTGTACTGATAACAACCAAGAAAATCAAGGTATCAAAGATCGTATTTGGATGCCAAATTACATTACTGCAATTCAAACAACATGCCTCGTAACTACTGAAATTTCAGTTTGCACACAGGAGGTGAGTATTTGTTGAGGGATAAAGTTTAATAAAGTGGGTTATTCTTCAAGTAAACAAGTTGATATTCAACGTACAATTAGCACATTCTGAAGGATTAGAAACCTAAATTTTTTAAAGGGACTATCTGTCCTTTAAATGTAATACAATAAAATAAATCTTCTCATGCAAGAAGATGAAGAAGCATCAACCAAGTTTTGGCTCGTCGACATTTTGCAAGTATTAACTGCCAAAACCATCGACAGAAAGTTGCACCTCTTACGTATAGTCTTCCAATCAGTATGACCTCTATGAAAACCTAAGAGCTATAATTGCATACTGTTAGAACTTAAGTTTTCCCACAAAAGAGCAATCCTGCAAAGATTTTGTAAAAAAATCAATCTTGATGCATAACTGAAACAATACCCAAAGCCATACACACGTGCTCGCCCTCTCATTGCCTCATCCAACCAAATATCAAAGACAAATCTGTCCTGATTAAAGGCATGCAAAGACATCATGTACACAAGAAGTTGCACTGTGCTAACCAGCATAAGTATTATGTACAGTAAAGGCTTGATAGAACATTAACGCAGAAATCCTGGAACAGGATCACCCTCAAAATTATTCTCCCAAGAACAAATAAACTGGGTGCTCCAGCCATTACCGTTTTATTTTATAATTTGGTCTTAAGTGTAGGTACAGCTAGGCCGTCGACAGTCAATCATCGCATTGTAAAATTCGTAATGGTTCAATCTCTGGCCATCGAGTTCCCATAAAATAATATGATCATGTCACCAGATTACGTGGACTCACTGCTTGCTCATTAATAGGGAATATTAAGTCTCTTTATCTTTGCTCACAGCAGTGCAATAGTTCCTCTAGACTATAAATAAATAAAAGAGGTATGATAGCCTCCTCGAATGATATAAAATTCAGGCTCATAAAAGTTGTAAATTTAACTTAAATGAACAAATTATCTACTAGAATATAGGGAAGACTCAAAGTGCTGCCCAAAGAATGCCGGATAAGGAAAAAAAGCATCCCTACTGCGCAAATGGACAGATCCCAGCTAGGTCGATTCATATACAACCATTACTTTTTCATTGATCTCATATAAAAAAATGCAGTACACTGGCAACGGCTTTAAACAAAAATAACTAAGAAAGGTTTGAACTGGAAGATTACAAGTAAAGAAGATGCAGATATTAAGAAGACTACAGAGTGAACTACTAAATCATATGGTTCAAAAAAGTTGGCAGCTGCATTGTTTACAAAACCAACCCCTGCCAGATTAAAAATGTATTCTGATTGATCTGGTGATGCAAGTTATAAAGGATATATCTACCTCGAGGCGGCGGACCCGCCAAACATCTGCACCAGAATCCTTGTCGATTGCTGATGGTACCTCGGAGTTGTTAACCGTTTCTTTTGGTTTGAGGTCAGGAGTTAAAAGGGTGTTGAGAACGTGAATAAGACAGCAAAATATCCCAGAGTCAAGAAGAGACTGATTATCAGTGGGCTGCAGAAAATACAGGAGCAAACAGAATGTTTAGTTTAACTCTCATATCAAGAGCTCTCCAAAACAGATAAGTACATGCAAATGGACTTTTATCATCTAAAGAGCCAAAACAGAACAAACATAAGAGTTATGGGTATCATAGCAAAAAAAAAGTCATATCGATGAAGAGCTTAACCAGTGAAAAGCATCAACTCCCTGAAAATTCCAGGCCACCAACCAGAAAAACCAAGATGAAAAAAGGAATCCAGGTACAATCAAGGCTAATGAATATGGCATGACAAAGAAAGCAAAGAATCGAGAAGAAGTCGAGCTACAAATATTTTACAGCAAGAGAAGCAAGAAAATTTTACCCCAGAAACAAGGACCTCAATGGCGGTTAATAAGTTGGAACCTGGACAGATACCATCCTGGAAAAAAGCATAACACATGTCTGTGTGATTAACAATTTCCCTTAAGGCATCATGACACAATATATAGCTGACAAACCTTTGTGACTTCTGAAAAGAATCTTAATACTTCTACTATATCCAATGATCTTGTTTTGCTGCTAATTTTTAACTTCTCGATATCAGTTACAAATGCTCTCCCCACAACAAAAGAGAAAATATGGGTTTCAACTATCCTGCAGTTCAGAAAAGAAGAAAAAGAGGGGGTGTCAGTGAGTCAGCTCAGCAAGCAGACATCTCTTCTGCAATGCATTTATAACCTTGTGCTAGGCAGAGATCAATCACAGAATTCTTGGAAAGAAAATAAGACAGATTGGTCATATCAAAGAAAATGCACAATTTGAATGCAAGCATAAGATGGCACAAATTTAAACCTGATAAGTGTGCTGGATCAGAGAAGAAAGTTTAAGCTAAATTAACTTTTGGGGGGACCAGATGAAAATTATCATTATCGCATATGAAACGTAAGTAAAATTTGAAGGAATAGAACGTACAGGGTCACTACTTGAGCTACACTAGCATTCTGCTTTACTAATCTACAAAAAGCATCAACGGTAAAGTTCAAGGCCGCTTCTTTCTCCTGCAAAGAAGATGAAGAAGCAATTAGCATAGGCAACTCACTATTTTCAACAAAGCCAAATTTCAGCTCTAAAAACAGCAACGGTTTTGATAGAAATAACAGGCCTAGCAAGGAAGAAAGTATGGAAGAGGCGATACCTTCTCAGAATTGGATGAACGGAATTCCTCCCAAAATCTTTTGAAGTCCAATTCCAATTCATGCCTGTCTCTGATAGAAAACAAAATGAGTCAGATGACGTAGTGTAAATTGTGCAACAGTTAGAAAACGATTCTATCTTCCAACAGTTAATTTGATCATGCTATTTAGCAAGCAATAAACCTCGCAATTTAGATATTCTAGGAGATGGTGAGTAATTAGGCTTCTAGTCCTCGAAAACTAAGGATGCTACATCCAAATATTCAATGAAGAATGAGACAGATGTCTGTAACGCAAAAATTCTTGCACAAGAAGTTCAACTATGCAATAGTTCTCGGGGATATATACTCTTGTTGTATAGTACAAGGCTACGAGCAACAATGCACATCGTTGACATAGTTATTTTCTGTGCAATGCAGGATACTTCCGCAATTGTGAGGTGAATTTAGGAACTATATTAAATCACAAAAGCAATTCGTCTGAATAGCTAGGTACGACGCATTCCAAACATTTCCATATTTCAGCTACGGCCCCGGAAAGAAAATCCAAGCAGCTCCGGTAACATCAACTCCAACCCATCTAACCACAACACTTAACCGTAGCTATCAAAAACAGTACTTGTGATCCATCGTTACTGCAAAAAACACCCCAAGAACCCCAATATCTCAACAAAGGCAACATATCAAGTCAATTTTCAGCTATATGCCTCCAAGGAAATAAAAATGAAGCAATTAAAGCCCTAAACATCCTCGCCCTCCGAAAAAACCTCAGGTAGTCTCCTCAGCATCCAAAACCCTACCAGATTAACTCATCCCTAGAGCACACACTTAAAGCACTTTCCAATCCACAACAGACGTTATCGCCAAAGTCAACCTAGGCTAATAAGCTTTAAAAAAGGCAAGAGAGATGGAGGATGACCTGGCAGAAGAAGAAGAAGAAGAGCTAAAATCGAGCGACGTGGCAGAAGAAGAAGCATCATTCCCGAAAAAGAACGACGACGGAGAAGAACCGCCGGCGGCGGGGGCAGCTGAGGAGGAGGAGGAAGCACCGGACGGCGGGGATTGGGTTAAACCGACCTTCTCCTTAATGTCCTTAAGCAATGTTACCCATTTCATCGTTTTCCCCTAATATTCCCTTCTCCTCCCTATCATCCGACGGCTCACAACGATCAGATCCGACGGCGCCGATTGGGATCCGATTGCTCCACGACGGCCTTCTTCCTTTCTTCGTAAGATCTGGAAATTATTTTATTTGTTTATTTCCTTCTTCTCCCTTTCACTTTCCGCGTTGGGTTTTCTGTTGTTTTTTTGTTTTATAATTTCTTTTTCTGCTCCGCCTGCCCTTTTGGTTTTTAGAGTCAATGCGCGTATCGGATAGGTATTATTGTGTTGGTTTGGTTTAGTACTAGGTGGCGATGACGATCGTGATTTCGATTTTTCAATGTTCTAATTTAGTTTGCCGAGGTGGAGGAGCTATGATCTGAATATCTAATGTGCTATTATATATATATTTTTTAGATCTTATTCTAATACTTATTCTATTACAACGTGCTAGAAATCGAACCCTGAACTTCTCAAACCCCTTTCCATCCTTGTGCTGTTGTACCAAAGATCACTCGGCCTAATGTGCTATTATATTATTATAACAAGATGTTAGACAATGAAATTTTTAGTATCAAAACTTAATTGATTTAACGAAATTCATTTATTTATTGTGTTCGCACGACTATCGTTTAAAATCCCGAAAATAGTGTCAAATTTGTGCAAATTTTAGCTTAATGAATTTCTTTTGATGGAATATGTTCGTATTGCACTTAATCAACCAATCCAAATACCACATAATATAAATAAAAAAAAACTAGGAATTATAAATAGATTCTTCAATATAAAAAGCCATTTTTTAATGAGTATTAACTGTTTGGGACTCTGAATTATTCAGATTAAGAAAATGCAATTGGCATAATAGTATAAAAGTGTATATGAAATGATGAATAACAAATTATTTTCCAAGAAGAGATGGGAGGGTGTCCTGTGTTTTTTTTAACCAGAGGGACGAAAAGATGGACTAACCCTAAATCGTTTAATGGATAGATAATGGAAATTTTCAATAGCAAGAAAGAGCTACGAAAGAAGTAAGGCAAGTAGTGCATCTTTTTCTCTTCTTTATTAATTTTTCCTTTAAGTTCAACGGCTGCTGTTTTTGGACGGCCACTCCGCTCCTTGTTTCTCGCACTAATTATGTCTCTGTCTGGACTATTCCCATGTCTTCATCAGGGTTAACCATGTTACTTTTCTTTGCAGCTCTCAAATATAATTTTCTGGAGCTCGAAAAGACACTCAAACTTATTATTTTAGAGAAGTATTTAATTTTTAAAATGTAATGATCGTCTAATTTAATTTACAAAATGTTATGCACGTCTAATATATTCAAAGGTGTAATTGGACACTACGAATTGGCTATTTCCATAAAGGAGCCATTATGTTTGCAAATTTGATCTAGATATGTCGTGATTTTCTCTATGACTTATTATAATATCAGAGATTGTATATTAATTATTAAACCATGTGATTTGCATTTTTTTTATAGATGGATTTATGGTTTAATTTGTGTAATTAAATTTCATTTTCAAAAATATATTAAAATAGCATAAATTTTAAATTAGTCAAAAATTATGGTTCGACAGAATTTTTAATATACTAAAATGAAATCATATAAAACACTTTGAAATCAATATCAAATTTTGTCCCCCGGCAGTATGATAAAGCTGAGCGCGCGTTGTCCCTGAGAGCGGCCCAAATATGAAAACAAGCCCACAACCACTAGCAAGCCATAAACTCGTGTAATCCTCCACAGTCCACATTACTCGATCAAAGGAGCCAGCCCGGGGTTTAATATTCTACTTTAGAGTTTAGACCTTTAAAAAATTCCGTTACTATAGTCGATATTTGTACCATTATCCTTAGATTTTGTATGGTATATATTATCTTATAGGTTTTAATCCTTAAATTAAATATAAGAAAATTTTTAATATAAAATTTAATTTTATATATGAAATTTCAATGAATCATAATGAATATTTAACATGATATATTGTAAATCAATAAATAAAATTAGAAATTTATTATAAATAGTATTTAATAAATTTATTATAAATAATATTTTAGAATTTTATTATAAATAATATTCAAGAAATTGATTATAAATAATATTTAAGAAATTGATTATAATTTATAACTACAAATAAAATAAATATATAATCATAGTCTAGTTAGGGTATGATCTCAATTACAGTAAAATAGTAAGAATAGAGTTAAATTTCAAATGATTCATATTTCAAACCCCACTCTCAAATGTGAATTTATACAACTCATTCAAAATCAATAAATTCTCAACTTACGCGATAAGAATAAAGTCCAACTTGCAAAGTATGGATATTTCTATCATGAACCCTACATAAGTTTGGGGACTCTCTGGAGAGTTTAGTTCCCATATCAGATTTTTTTTTTTCAGAATTAGGCATTAACGCTAATTTTTCATTAAAAATGAAGTGGGTTTAGTCGTATGCATTTATTATTTATAATGTAACGTTCCATACATTTAAACAGTATTGTTTAATACGTTGAAATTGTTTTGTTCATTCAAATGGTCACAGATATTTAAATAGTCAGTTTATGTATGTTCGAATAATATTATGTGAATAATTTGATCAATTATATTATAATAATTCACTTATTTATAATTAAATGATTCAAATAATTATAATTATATAATTTAATTTCTATGTTCATAATGATTACGAATGCTAGTCTCCCAAACCAATTTTGATCCTATAAAAAAGTCACAACACGTTATTAAGACCATTCAGAGCAGTTTGGGGACAATGCTCCACTAGAGTTGTTCATATTTGCTCGTGCATATACATTCTATTTTCTCCCCATAGCAGTTGGAGTATATGCCCATGCTAAAGTATTTCAGCATCAGTGTTGTTTCATTTTTAAATAGAGTTAATTATATTAAAGTTGAATATAATTTTAAGTGAATTAAAAAATATTACAATTAATTTCGAACTAACAAAAATAATCATTTTACAAAATTTAAATTTTATATTAAATTAAGGACATGTTAAAAATTAAATTAAAAATAAAATAGGACTACAACAATTAAAAAGAACAATTAAATTATTGCAAGTTAGTTCGAGCTTAATTTTTTTTTGGAGAATACAAATATTTTTACGAATTTATGAACCACATCAATTAGATTATTAAATAAAAATAATTTTATAAAATTATTAACAACATAAAAAAATTCCTTGGAACAGAATAGTACAAAAAATTTAATATTTTTTTCAAAATAATTATTAAAAAAATAAAGGAAAAATAAGACTAACGTTTCTCTACTTTAGTGATTCAACTTGTTTAGTCTTTACTATTCTAAAACTACTCTTTTAATCCTTACTATATAAAATAACCGAGTTTTTAGTCCTTAAAAGTCACCATAATTTTTTTAATTCCCATTATACCCTTCTTTTAAGAATTAAACCAAACAAAATTGGTTGAACCCAACCGACCCACTAATACATCTCCACTTCTCCTACTTCTCCTCCTCCTTGTCTTAACCGTCGGCGCCCACCAATCTTCATCTTCTTCCTCCCGCTCTCAGACAACCCAAATTCACCACATCGTAAACAACACAATGCCAACCCATATTCGTCTTCTTCAACCTACCCAAATCAAATGTTTAAATATCCACGAATTACACTCAAACAAAATTCTAACAACTACAACAATAGTCAATAGCAACAAAAAAATCACAAAATGAAATAAGAAAAAACATAGACAGAGAGATGGGGAAAATAGTTACGGGGGAAGCTCAAGATCAATAAAGGAGGGCTGAGGGAGAGGGAGTAAAGGGCGATGCACTCAGAGGGAAAGGTCGTCAAAGGTCCCACAGAGGGAGTAGTAGGTCCAGGCCCACTGATCCAATCGTATTAACCATCATAATTCTCGTACCTCGGGGAAGTCTCCTCGCCGTATCCATACACCGGAATCTCTCCCCCTCGTCCGCCGCTGGGAACGGTGTCACCTCTGCCCGCTCTAACGGTGTCATTGTCGGACTGTATAACTCGGTCTTGAAAACCCCATCCCGGTGTACGCGAAGTTCATCCCCCGACTTAGCTTCTCTTTCGAAGTAGCTCTTCTAAATTTGTACGGGAGTATGTGTAAAGGCGGTGGAAAGACGACCGATTTAGTTTGGGTTTAGGTGGTGTACGAAGTCGGTGTAAAGGCGGCTAATTGAGGATAAAATTAGAATGTTTGGTTTTGGTTTTAGTTGGTTTTGGGTTTGGTTTTGGGTATGATTTGGTTTATTTGGATTTGGTTTTGGGCTAATTTTTAAAAGAATGGTATAATGAGAATTAAAAAAATTATGTTGACTTTTAGAAACTAAAAAGGTCGGTTATTTTTTTATAGTAAGAATTAAAAGAATAGTTTTAGAACATCAAAGACTAAAAAAGTTGAATCACCAAAGTTAAGGGACTTTAGCCTAATTTTCCCAAAAACAAACGACAAGAACATTTACCGTGTTCACATAGACGCGCTATACTCTTCTTAATACACACGAGAGAGCACCACGCGTGAGAGAGAGTCTAACGCCTTCTGTGCTTGGTCTAAGTTGTTCCGGTGAATATTATTAGAGCACAAAGTTCAATCCTCTATTTTGCAGCAATCAATTTGGCCACTTTACTCCCGTAAGCTCTCAACCTAGGGTCGGTCCAAGGCGGCGACGCACAAAATGGAAGAGAATCTCCAAATCCAGAGCTTCGGAACCGGAAGCATCCCGTCCCCCGCCACTTTCCTCTCCACGGTGGAATCCGATAACGTTCCCGCGGTAGTTACTCATTCTCTTAACTCAACTTCCTCTCTCGACGTTAACTGTTTTTTTTTCTCCGTTTCTAAACTATTTTTTTTGCTCTCTTTTTGTCCTTTCGATCGGAAAACGAACACAAAAGGTGTTTAGGGGCTGTGTGAAGGATTGGAAGGCTTCGGAACGGTGGAACCCGGCCAACGGCGGCCTCGACTACCTCCTAGTTAGCTGCTTCCTCTTTTCTAGGTTTGATATTTTTGTTTGTTGTTGAACGTGTTCTTATTTATTTTTTTGTGCGGTCGTTGAAGGAGAGGATGGGGTCTTGCGTTGTTGAGGTTATCGCGTCCAAGTCCGCTCCCGTCTTCTACGGCGATCTTAGGAGCCACGAGAGGGTAACCTCTTCTCTCCTTTATATTTGATTTAATTTTTTTGATGCTTGCTGAGGTTTACGCGGGCTTACTGCGCTCGTGCTTTCGAATATTCAGTCAATGAGTAGGTTGGTTTTCCACACGTATAAACCCGTCCGCCACAAATGCAACTTCCCAATGTCGGATTCTACAACATTATCCGCAAGTTGCTTCTTATTGTCATGCGGTTTCTTCCCGCACTATCTACAAAATGCTTGGGCACACTGATGCCCCTTGTTTCTTGCTGTTTTGTTTACTTTATTTTGAAGTTGTTCTGGTTATGGTAGGTCCGGCTGCCATTTTCGACATTTATTGGTCACTGTAAGCGGCAACTGGAGGGCAACGCTGCTACCACTTCTGAAACGCTAGAACCTTCTGAGTTTTCTCCCCACGAAATGTTCTTAGCTCAAGTTCCGATTATGGATTCCGAGGATCATGGTAGCGTTCAGTTGGGAGCTCTAGAAGAAGATATAGAAAGGGTTAGTTTTTTTTTGAATTTTCAATTGTCTTGTGCTTCCTATCTATGAAGGATATTGTGACAATGGGTGTGCTTTCACTTACTTTTTTAATTGGCTGAATTCTTTTTGGCAGCCTGTATTCCTAGAAAAGAAAGAGATTGCTTCTATAAATTTATGGATGAACGTTGCCCGTGCTAGATCAAGCACTCATTATGATCCACATCACAATGTTCTCTGTGTTGTTTCTGGACAGAAACAAGGTTTGTGGATCTTCATGTGTGTGCCATCGTCCTGATTTCCTCATTTGGTGGAGATGCATCATGCACAGTGTTTGGTGATTTTTATTGCTTGTTCATCATGTCTATTCCCCTTATCATCATCTGGTTTTGGGCATTGAAGGCCAACACTTTGCTTTCTGAAGATTCACTTCCTTTTTTTTTCCACCTTCTGGATTTTTTGTAATTTAGAAAATGTCTCCCTGTTTGTGACTATTTACTTTTCATGGCAGTGTTTGTACTATCTGTGATAGGATAGAGGCCTTTCAAAGTTATCTTTCCCTATCAGTGGCTCCCACGATCTTTATTGCTCACTTCGATGTTGATATTTGTGCAGTCATCTTGTGGCCCCCATCTGCAAGTCCATTTTTGTACCCGATGCCTATATACGGTGAGGCCTCCAACCACAGGTACTTGATATCTTAGGTGGGTAACAATTCAGTCTATGCTCCTTGTTCTATATTTTTTTTCCTTCCATTCTTTCAGCTTTCTCAACCAGTGCAGTGTTCCCTTAAAAAAGGATTGCTGAATTTCTTTTCAATACATGTTTTTTTTGGTGCAATATTTGGTTCTTATCATTTCACCATCTAATGACATGTACGTAGGGTTGATCAGGATATAGTTTTCTAAATTATTCTTTTAATTGTCGTACGGCTTGCAGTTCTGTCGCTCTCAACAACCCTGATTACTCATTGTATCCTAAAGCTGAACATTCAATGGAGTATTCTCATAAGGTTACTCTGTTTGCTGGTGATGCACTTTTCATCCCTGAAGGCTGGTAACAATCTAATACAAATTGCTTGTTGCCCTTTTGGGCATCTTTACTATGATTTGTCCTTGTATTTATCTTGTTTTTGGCATATAATACATGTTGGAAACACATGATCTTGTTTGATGTGAATGAGAACACATCTTTTTAAAGCTTCCCCTTCTTCTTACCTTATTCCTTGTTCATCCGTGGAATATACTTGCGCAAGGCCTTCAATTTGCAGCTTAATGCCGCCCATATATTTTTAATTGTATTGAACTCGTTGACGTTTTATCTTCTGCATGCATTCAACAAAATTTTCCTCATCTGCTAGGTTTTTCTGCCTTTGATGCCATTTGAAAAAGTTATGAATTCATGCAAGGGAATTGAAATAAAGATTGTACAAAATTTTTTCTTATGGGAGTGTGAATAATATAAGAATAGATGACTTATTAACTGCTGAAGTTCTATTCTTCCGTTTTTATATGTAAAATTTTCACTCCTATAAGGTTTGAACCCTTGTCCTAGATTTATATTCCAATGCGCAACCCAGTATTAATCACTTAATGAGGCTTTTTAATCTTTTTGCTTTTATAATATTGACAAAGTCAACGTTTACTGCCTAACATATGTACACAACCTTTGGGATCCTAACTTAATAGAAACTAGTCACTTAGAGATTATTTTCGTATTCTCTCATCATCAATCATCAGATTCTCATTCAATTATTTCCAAAGTTGTGTTGAATGTAAACAAACACACTTTCTTCCACACTTTACCTAAGCGCTTCTAAGATTGTCAATTCTGTACAAAAACTGGGCAACTACAGGTGGTTTCTGATTCACATTAATATGTGAAAAATAGTATGGCCAGTTCAGGTGCCAACTTAACTGAAAAATGGACAGAAGTACCTTCAAGAACTGCTTTCTAATTTCTAGAATGTGGGGATTCTTAAGTAGTTTTCTGTTGCCCCGGCTTATTTTCACTCACCGCGCAATCTGTTATTCTTGATAAGGTTTCTATTGCAACATGTCATTGTGCTATTTCAGGTTGTTTGATCGTCATTGTTGATGCCACAGGTTTCACCAAGTTGATAGTGACGACTTAACCATTGCTGTTAACTTTTGGTGGCAGTCCAACATCATGTGCAACATGCGACAACACATGGATGCTTATTACCTTCGCAAAATTATGAGAAGGTATTGTTTGTTTGTTATTCATTTACAGTTTGTTGCCATTGGTTCCCACTTCTTTTTCACTATCCTATTTTTTTATTCTGCACGTCAACTAACTTTATGCTCTGCACTTTTTCGAAATGCAATATCTGGCCACAACTTACACTGTGAATTCATAGATTGACGGACAAGGAATTGGTACGCCAACCTACTTTCTGTCTTTGCTAAATTTTATCAAATTATTACATACTGCGTTCTGTTAAACTCATGCATAATCTTATCATTTCCTCTCAAATGTTGCATGTAGTTCCATCGGTATGACTTCATTTGCTTGGAGCTAATATCACCAGGCTTAAAATAAATCTGTCTTTGTTGAATTTAAATAGGAGAAAACTTTATTTTAGTACTTTGTGATGTTTGGCTTTGGCACTTCAGAATTGCAGTTTGAAGTGCCGAAGTTACCTGATGGTTTACCATGGTAAGGAGAAAGTAATCTTCCTACCTTGAAGGGATGATGTGGCATATCTACCCGAAATTTATTTTTTAAACTTTTTCTAAATGGTATTGTAGTTTGAAATCGCTCCACTAGCAAATACCTTGCTGTAGCCCTCTTTTTTAGCATGGTATGTAATATTTGAATGGATGGATCATCACGTAGTAGAAGCTTTTATTATTGTCTGTCTTCTTAAATATGCACTAAATGAAAATCCGAAGAAGTGTTTCGGCTTGTTAAAGATGCAAAAGATAATTACCAGATGTGGAAGGCACTTTTATGATGTTTACTTAATGGGTACTCAAATGATGTTATTCAAAAGGTGCATGCGTCCTATTGTTTCAAGAGCTTAAGGAAATAATACAAACTTCAGGATGTGATTTTCTTTCTTTCTTTTCAGCTTAAGTTGTTGCAACTGTGAGAATGCCTCATAGTCTGCACTTTACAGATTTGATGAACTTTTTATTTTCAATTTGCTGGTTTTTGTTTGGTTGCAGAATATGGTTTTTCAAAAACCTAAATGCTCCGATTTGCAGCAAGCAAAGGATCAATTTGACCTGTCACCTGGTACGCAAAAAGCAGTTCGCACCTATTTTTTTTTCTTTGTGATAATCCAACGTTGCTTGAAAATAGTAACTTCCTTGGTTTCTTAGTATCTAATCTTTTAAATATTGATAGATGGGGGCTCACGTAAAAGCAACCGGGAACTTGAGACATTCAAAGTGCGTGATGATGGAGTTAACTTGCATGAACTTGATCCATGTGGATTGGAGGCTATTCAAAAACTGGTTTCCTTAGTTCATGACCGTGTGAACAAATCTGACGAAAGACAATCCACTCACTCATCTGCAAGTAATGATTCAGCACCTATGACATCAGATTTATTTCTTTTGGAAGATGATCCAGTAGCCGGAATACTGTGGGCTTTGGATGCATGCACTCTCCAGGATATACTTCTTGCCATGGTGGTACGTGCATGGACTAGAACTGCTCAGTAGTACTTTTCGGATAATAAAAAGAATTTGTGAAGCAACCAAGTTATGTAATAATAACGGAAATTAGGTGCAATAACTTGCCAACTATACCGGAAAAAAAAAAGATTCCTGTACTGCCTAGCTACAATCTTGGTCACTTGTCCTGTATTTTATGGATTCATGTTTGTAGCAAAATTTTCCAAGGACATTAGAAGCTTTGGTGCTGCACTTGCTTTCACCTGTGGGAGCAGAAGTTCTGACTCGCAAGTTTGATGAGTTGGATAAATTGTTATCCGAAGAAGAACGGTATTATTTTTCTGTAGCTTTTTCTGCTTGAGTTCTTTTCTCTGATGTTGCCTTTAGATGTTCCTCACCAATTCTACTTTAGGAACAAATTCTACCAAGATTTTTATGGTGCATTTGATGACCAGTTTGCTGCCATGGATGCAATACTCAACGGGAAAGAGCTATTTGCCTCCAAGGTAATGCATATGAGGTCAAAATATGCCTCCTTAAACTAAAAACACTTTGACCTTACTACTTGTAAACAACTACATTTTTCCATCTCTTTGGGTAGCTACTTGTTTGTTTTCTTAATGTCTGTTCCTTCAGCATTTCCTACAGTAGCAAAGTAGTGCTTACATGTACCATAGATGTCTATTTCATGTGAAAAAACTGGTAGCAGTCAGCTGAACAGTAGTGCATTGCATGAAATTTTCGAAAACTGATTACATTCACACAAAGTAAGAATGTGGTTTTTGCCTGTGGCAAATGAATCCTGACTCAGTGTGGCCCATGTTCAAATGAGAGGAGAAACCCTCATACCTTAAAATATGTGACAGCCAATGTTGACATGATAGAATACATTCCAAGCAGTTGCAAATCACCTAAAACTTGGACCTCAATTAGGATTCTGATGCCTGGCTAACCCTAGCAGACCTTACATCTGACAAGTCGGTGATAAAACACCTGCCTATTGCTGAATAGATGAAGCTCTTATGTGATGCTGAACTGTGACATCCTGAGGCAATGCTAAATTAAGTAGCGGTTAAAATAGAAACTAACTGTGAGTTACCCGTGGTTGTGTATAAATTACTGTTGCTAGGTGATGATTCGGCATGGTGTTCCAAGTTGCAGCGACTTACTCATTTTGCTAAGCATTTAGTTGCTTGTTTATTGAGTGGACAAATGAACATTACACGGCTGGATTAGCCATTCAGTCTAAACCTATGATGAAACATGCTCCGTTTGTTTAATGTTTTTCTCAGTTTGTTATTTGAAGATCATATCTCAAATCTTTTGCTTGTTTTAAAGTTAAGTCAGCTGAATCTAACTGGATTCAATATGTAGTTCAGATTTGGCTCAACTTTAACTGCATTGGTTTCTCTGCATCTAAGCAATATTCTTAAAGTTCTTGATTCCCATCTTTTCTCTTTTCCTTTATTATATCTATTGGCATCTGCATCTGTGGGCTTCATCATTCACATGGTTTATCAGCATCTAACGCTTTAACTTTCTTTTTGATGCATATGGTATATTCATCCTTCAACTCTTTTAGGGAATTCTGAAAGGCGTTACATATTTGCATAAGACATGAAATTGATTAATTTGACTGCTTGCTTCAGATGTCAATTTGGTAAATTTTATTTGTTTTCTCTTACGTTTCAGGCATTCTCTAATGTGCTGGAAAAATACATGGGAGTGAATTTGCCAAAGCCGTTGATAAGATAAAGACGTTTAGTGATGCAGACGCATCCAGAGTTGGTCCGAATTGTGACAATCAATAGAAGGAGCTTTCTGTCTTAGTCGGTACTCATATGCATGTGATCCAAAAACTTGGTAGACGCATAAATGATTGAGTTGCTTTGAATGACGATGTTTTTATATCTAACCCAGCATGCGATGAAACGGAGTCGCCGGAGCTTTTATCTCTAAGCTGTTGTGACGTTTGACTTAAATCAGTAATCATATTGCGCTTAAAGCTTTGTACAGCGACGAAAATTTAAAGTTATGCATTTGTTCCCTTACTTGGGACCCCCCAAAGTGGTCCATATACTTGGTGCAACCTTTACTTATGCAATAAGAAGGAATTGGTTCTACTTCTACATTTTCATTTTCAAGTCTTAAACCTTTACTAATGCAATGGGGTGTCTCTCAAGTAACACGCCAAATGGGGGATAATTCAAAGGTGGTAAGCGATTACAAACAAGTCTTGAATGGAAAAGACATTGTTCGATTTTTTTGGTTGTACAGTTGAGGAGGAGGAAGAGTGGGGTGCACGGTATGTTCCAGAAAGAAGGAAAAGAGAGGAAGCTGTAGGAAAGAGGGTTTGGCAATTATTACAAATTAGGAGGGAGGCCTGGGAAAAAAAAAAAAAGAAAAGAAAAGGGTTTGTAGGTTGGGATGAGATTCCCTAAAGGAAGGTGACACATGCAAGTAAGAATAGATGGGTAAGGTAATGGAAGATGAACTTTTAGTTTGTCTGGTTGTGCAGCAGCGAAGAAGATGATGAGATCAAAAGATACCCAGTCTTTTTACAAGGCAAAATGGCATGTAACTCTGCACCTTAACGCCTACTTTCTAAAAGCAACCTTGGATATACCCACAACACCTACCATTTTCTTCTTTCACTAATCCCCAAACTTCTCTACCAACGTGAATTTGTACGACTAGTAAGACATTTAAATACAGTTAAGAAAGTATTATGTTCAAATCTTACATAATACAAAATTCATAATTGTAAAATTTTTTCTTTAAAATATGACATATAATAATATTTGATTCTAAATACTAGATATTATAATGAAAACTTCTTCTTCTCTGCTTGTGAATATATTTGGCTTGGCGGCTAGATCCACTTTTGATCTTACTTTCAGTCAAAATAATACAAATAGATACTATACACTAAATTTGTTTATCTTTTTATTATGATTTTCTAGTCAATGACTGTTTAACAGTCAAGATTTTTTAAGTTATGGGACGGCCCTGCCTTTTCTTAGAATGTTTTTCTATCTATTACATCCAAATATGATAATTTTACAAGTAAAAATTTAATTTCAATTTTAATATTCAGGGTTTGAACTCTAACCTAAATTACATTCTTAAATCTGATATATTTATTAAATAACCAACACATTTAGAGTTATCTAATAATCAAACCTCCCCCCTTTAGGAATTAAATAAAACTGTTCTCGGGAATAATATGACATGTGTGGAAGAGTGGGAATAACATTCTCGACAAAATTGTGATCGTACGACTTATGATAAATAAAAGACCAACCTGATTCATTATGTATTTGCTCACGCCGTTTATGCATTATGTAAGGATGTACAAACTCAGTCTATGTGATAGACTGATTTTTTTTATTCAAAAAATTACTTTCAAGTGCTCATGTCGCTCTACAACTTAATCTATTTATGGAAATTATGAAAGCTAAAATATATCTTTCTAAAAAATAAGCACTTAGATCTGATTGGGAAATTATTCTAATCTAACTAATACGAAGTTCTAACATTTTCCTAGAATGTACTGCTGTTTCATTCCTTCTGAAGTGAAAGGTGAATAATATATTTCCCAATATTGTTCTGTCTCAAACCATCAAAAACTCTAATGTTGATGTTCGTTTGCAGTCTCCATCTATCCCTCGTGCTTAAATTCTTAAAGATGCGGAAGGGGAATTTGCATAAACCCAAGGCATGCAAATTGATGAAATCGAAATTTTGTAACGGGTGGGTCATAAGCATGACGATGCAACCAAAGCAGGCGACTTTATCCAATTCATGTTAATCAGCCAAATAATGGTGTCATATCATGGGTTTGAGTCTAATAAATATAAAAGATATTTCCACCGACCTCATAATTGAATTAAATTGAATTAAAAAAAAAAGTCTTATAGCATAGTGGGGGATTTGTGCACGGAATTTAAGAAAAGAAAAAATGCACTCAGAATTGAATTCACCCATTTCAAAGATTTCTTTGGGTACCGTTGACATTTTATCTCTTCTCCTCTTCTTTAACTTTCTTCCTCTCTTTAAGCTTTTGATTTAGCGGCACTACACTAAGTCCGGACCACCTCAACACTTGCACAAATTCTCACACAGCATCGACCCATTTGAGTTGCCTTTCTACCCACGCCTTATTTAGATTTTACACACCTCTCTTTCTCTTTATAAAAGTGCCAATTTTATTATTGATTTATGTGCCATTTTTTGGGCTATCTATCTCAAAGTGACCAGTAGAAAAAGTAAATCTTGGGAGCCGCGGTGAAAATTTCCTATCTTCGAGAGAAGCTTTTGGCCCAAGAGAAACGCAACGCGAACTAAAAGATTTACTCGAACCGCGAGGACGGAGGACCTTCTGTTCTTGAGTTTCCTTTTTGGAATTACTGTTCCTTGAGACTTTTTTTTTATTATCAGCTAAGTATTTACGAATATTTACATTAGTAAAGCCATATTAATAGGTAAATTTTCTACGCAAAAAACTACATGTTATCATCTAATTATGTACCGCTACACCGTTTTAAAGTGACTCCGACATATAAATTGTATAGGTCTAATGGTATTTCATTTGACGAAATTCAGTTTTCATCTCTTAAATTTCACTTCATTTTCGTTATTGATCGTACCACCATTCAGTAGCATAGGATTCCTAGTGATTCTACCAATATTAGCTCCACATAATATTCCAACGTATACGTCCCACCACCACTTAGGATGATGAAATGATTGATATCTTTTTACGCTCCAAATTTTAATGATCGACGTAATGCATATTAAAGGCATGCACACTTAGTTGAGGACCATACAAGTAATTGATTCTACTCATAATAAGGTAATCATGTCTACGCATTGGTCCAGCTAGATCGAATCGACATTACCATGCAAGAAATATGCTATGAGAGACCTAATAAATAATTAATATCAATTAGTAAAGATTTTATTTAGTTTAACCAAGTAGTTTCGAGTTCAAAATTTTAATAATACAATTTTATTTAATATTTTGCCAAAAAATTTACTATCTTTCAAAATTATCACCTAACTAGAATTTGAGTACTCAATAGTATAAAAAAATCTTCAGAGAGAAAGAGACAAAATAAATGATGAGCACACTAATTCTGAACGTGTAAAACGACAATTTCATCACATCATAAAAAAAATGTATATAATCTGATCTATAGCTAGCGAGATTAAATTATGATTTGACATAAGCACCGGGAAAGGGAGGGAACGATAAAAAGATCCTTAAACTTGGAGATATAAAAGGCGCCAATATCTGTTATCTTCTTATAAGCATATGACATTTGTCGCGCACACATATGTCCATTTAGTATTTACGGATATACAAGAATGAAACAGCAAATGATGGAAGGAAAACTAAGAGCCACGTTTCAATGGTTGCAGCTGTTTACAAATATGAGGAATCATCCAGGAAAAAATACACTTAAGTTACTTAATTTTTTCCAAGATAAAAGTACCAATGATATAACGCTTTACAACATAAGGGTACATGGTTTTTTAAATCCAAATTCGGTTATTGTAATTTTTTTTTTGAATAATTCTAAATCTTAGGTAGTTTGAGTAGATGTGCGAATACATGTCTATCTACGTAGGTGTCACGTCAGTCAAAACGATGTCGACAAGAATTTTCTATTTGTTTAAGTTATGATAATATCATATATGACAAATTATTAAATTTATTTTTAAATTCAAAATAAATGTTTTCATTAGAAAAAACTCTTATAATATATTTTGATAGGAAAACTACAAATTATTACTCCGAAATTAGATTGAGTTGATTGAAATTATTGTGCAAAATTAAGACATATATGTACAACTTTATAATTTATAATATCTTTAAATTCAAAATATAAAGATGTCAAAAAAAAACTCGGTTATCTATTTTTTTTTCTTCATTCATACGAAAAAAGACATTACAACAGTTCGACGGAAATTAACACAAAAAAAAGTACAGGACCAAACTACTAATCCAAAAGGAGCTGAAACAACCCCACAACGAACTCGGTTGTCTATTAACTCTAAACATATTTCCACATTTTTTATTCTTACACTTAGTAACTGTTAGTATTCGTAACCACCAAAAGAAGTAGCAAAGCTAATTACCACTTAATACCGAAAAATCATCACGAAATTACTACCGAATCAGGTCCTCAACGTACAAATTTGCTCATCAACCTCATAATTCAATAGGACAAGTATCCATAACATTGCACCTATGTCTGATTTATAATAACTCAAAGGTTACATCACATAGAGCATCGATCGGTACTAAATTAATCAAAAGGAAGCTTTAACAAGCTGGGAAATGCGGCCCATTAATTTAATCCCAAACGGGAAATAATCATAATTATAAAAGACAATATTAGAAACACACTTAAATAAAATCCGACAATAATTAACAACTCGAATCTCTAACAATCGCCCCACGTTCCCGCGGCCGGAGGAGGCTGATGAACGTAACCAAAGTTTGCATGCGGAAACCCTAACCCACCCCCTCCGTAAGTCATCACCTGCCTCCCACTTCCTCCCATGGCGTTCTCCTCGTCGCCGGTCAACCCCAGGAAGTCCCTAGTCAACCTGTCGCTGTCCTTCTGCCATGTCACCATGCCGGTGTCCAGCTGGCAGGCCACGCTGAGACCCCCACCGGGCACTGTCGCGCCCATCGTGGTCGCCTTCTGTAGGAGCGCGGTGGCCGAGAGGTGGTGGTGGTGGGTGGCCAGGGCTGACGTAGCGAGCAGTTGAGGGACTTGGAAGTGACGCTGAGGAGGAGTACCGTGGCTAGGGTTTTGTGGGTCCCAGTGGTTCAGGGGAGAGAGAGACGGAGGCTGTGTATTGGCCGCCGGGAAGACGCAGGCGGCGGCCGAGGAGGAGGAGGAGGAGATGAGTTGGCGTTGAGCGGCGGAGAGCCTTGCGCTTTCTTCGGCTAGTGCGTCGCAGAAGGCTCTGTGGGTTACGAAGCTGTCCTTCCTGAAATTATACAAGTTGCCTAAATGAATTATTCATCGCAACATTTTTCAATAACTATTAATTAAGGTATATAATGTTATTAATACTACAAAGTTTCATTGGTAGAGACCGATAGAACAAACCGCTAACTAGAAAATTTTGTGCAAATAGTACAGCGTTAGTCGTTAGTCTCATTAAAAATTAGTGGAAAAAAAATTCATAGCGGAGAAAAGAGCACAAACTATTACTAAATTAATTCTTTGTACTTAACAAATATCATTAGATTCCATGTACGTAACAAAATGTTTGCATTTATAAAATAAATTCCGTTGAATTGCACATAATTAGTTGTTTTGTGAGAGTAGTGAAGATAAATGGAAAAGAAGCTGATCGAGGTGAAGCATGCGGATTATAAAATCTGGTAATGTAATAAAAGCACTGGCAATTGGGATAACACAAAAGTAGAATGATATTTTCTTTTGGTAAAAAAAAAGTGACCAGCATGGGGGGAGAAAAAAGGCATTCTATATTAGTAAACCACTTGAATATTCAAAGTTAATACTGTCAAATAAATCTGCCCCATTATAATTTTCAGGATTCAGCGAGTGACTTATGTGATTCCTTAATTTAGAAAAAAAAAGTAAAATAAAAACAAAAAAAGCAAAGTTCACGGGTTTGCTTGTCAGTCTCGACCCGTGGCGGTGGCACCCCAAAAGTTGGTCTCACTTTTTCTGAGAAATTCATCATTGTATTAAGACTTCCATTCCAGACCACGAAACTGTCTCTCTTTGTTCCCAAAAATCCCCCACGAGAATTGTCAATTTTAGCAATTCGAAAAGCTTAAGTAAATTGAACAGGAGAATTCAAAACCAGTTAGAAAAATCTCTCTGATGGGAATCAATTTCTCTTCTAATTTTGTATCAACCCTTTTGAGAGATTTCGGACAGGAAACTCTAATTATGGAGAACACCGGAAGAAACAGACACTTGCACTAATGGTGCAACTTAACTTCCACGTAGGCTCTTAACTTGTGCTAGCAATAAAAAAGAAAAAATATAAACGGGTCAAGATTATTCGGTCCAACGATAAAAATAATACACTAATTAACAAAAATTCAGGATTTTAATAAACTTGGGAGACTTGCCTGGAGAAAAGGGTTCCACAGTCGCATCGGTACTCCCTAGTCCCGCAGGTCTTAGAGTGAGCCTTCCAATCAGATTGAACAGCGTAGATCTTCGAGCACTTGTCGCACTTCCACTTCTTCTCCCCGTGCTTCCTGCAAAAATGCTTCTTGATCCCTGTGAGGTCCCCTAACGCCCTCGAAGGATGGTGGTGAACACATGTTGGCTCTGGACACACATAAGCCCTCTTCCTTATGTCCTTGCTGTTCCTTTGCTTCAGCTTCCATGGGAGGTTGTGTCCCCTCCTGTGGAGCTGCAGGTTCTGATCCCTTTGGAACCCTTTGTTGCAGACCTCGCACACGAATCTGTTCGTCGCGAGTAGGGTCTTCGGAGAGAGGGCTATCACTTCCGCATCCGGGTCTGCGATCAAAAGACATTTAACCTAGCGACACAAGACGCGACAGTACGGAAAATTTGGGACGTGAAAAATTACCTGGATTTCCCGGAAGGCTTCTCTTTTTCTTGATCTTCGGTTGGGGAGGTGGGAGAGGAGAAAAGGTAGAGACCAGGCCACCAAGGTCATGGACTCTAGTGCCGGAGGAAACACTAGCTTCCTCAGACAAAGAAGTTGAGCTGGAAATGGCTACAGGGAACATTGTCTTATTTTTTTAAAAATTTGTTTTGAGCGAGGAAGAAGAAGAATTAGAAAGCTCCAACCAAGAAAAACAAACTAGAGAAGAAATTAAAAGAGTCACTTTTGTTTTTGTTTGGTATATATAACGTTCTCCAAAAGCTTTGGTTGTTCTCTGGTCTCTAGTTTTGGTAGAAAGAAACTATAAGAAAGAAGAGCCTATGAAACAGCTGCAGTGGAAATTATAGAGAATATAATCTTAAGGGAGAAAAAAACAAGAATTATAGAGAAGAGAAAGGGATATTTCACTGGATAGCAAATGAAAAATCTCGTGAACGGAAGAAGTGATGATGATAGGTTATTATTCTCCAAGTCGCTATCTGGGATCTATGACACGTAAATATTATTAGTCTTGCCTCGGAGAAGTCTCTGTGACCACCCAATTCAGACAAGAAGAAGAAGAGACAAGAAAGACCACACACTGAGCAACAAAATGGATTCTGCTCAAACTCTCTTTACTGGCTAATGACCCTCTCCTCCATGCATATATTTATACACACTTATATGAGAAGGAGAGAGGACTTGAAAGCGAAATTACAAGGGTCTGGGTTAGGTATTGAGTACAGAAAGTAATGATTACACACTGGCCAGACCTAGGAATGGAAGAGCAAAATAAAATGGGAAAACAAAATCAAGAAAGATAAAAGAGATTTGACCAAATGTTTAAACTTATAAAAGATGAAAAAAAATAGATTATGAGTGACACTTTTTAAAATTGTTTTTGGTTACTTTTAAGAGTTAAAAATGTTTGGCACTCTTTCTGTGGTTTCCCTTTTTCTCTGTTATAAAACACCCAAACCCTATGAGGTAAAAGGGAATGGCAAATCTAAGGGGTAGTGTGAAATAAATAATTACTCTGCTTTTCTTTGGATTTATAACTGTTATGATCCTTAGACCACCCGCAGCGGGGTGGTCTCGCGCCCCGGGCGCGCCACGTGGCGGCCCGAGATTGGGCGCCAGGAAAACCTCGCGGCGCCCCTGCATGTCAGCGGGGCGCACGTCGCCCCTCTGATTGGGCCACGTCGTCCAGGGTAATATTTTTTATTTTTTTTATTTTTTTAAAAAATAAAAAAATAAAAAATCGAAAAAATTACGAAAAAAATTCTAAATTTTTTTTTATTTTTTTGTGCAATTAAAATTTTTTTTCTAATTTTTTGATAATTTTATACAAATTTTTGAATCCAAATAATTAGACTTTTTGAATTAAAAAAACTATAAAAAATATTTGTACAATTTTGCAATATTATGTTTGATATATATATTTAATATTTTTCATAATTTTATAAAATTAGTTTAGTACAATAATCTTATTTGTATTGTTTAAATTATGACATTTGAGATAAATTATGTAATTTGATATAACTTATGTATTTTTTTATGTAATTTGATGTAAATTTGTATTTTTATATAATTTGATGTAATTTTTATATTTTTATGTAATTTTTATGTAATTTGATATAAATTATGTATTTTATATGTTATTTGATAACCTAACCCTTTAACCTTAAACCTTTTAAAACCTAACCCTTAAACTCTTGATAACCTTAAACCATTATTATGTAATTTGATATAAAGTTTGTATTTTAATATAATTTAATATAATTTATAGAATGTAGTATAATTTTATGTAAACTCTAAACTCTAACCCTTTACCCTAACCTTAACCATAACCCTAACCCTAACCCTAACCCTAACCCTAACCTTAAACCCTAACTTATGCACTTATATATTTAAACAACATATTATATTTAATTGAAAAACATATGTCATATATTTCGAATTTTATAAAATTTTTATTTCGTAAATTTTTCGCACTTCGAAATAAATACGAAAAAATACTCAAATTTGATACAATTAGCTGAATTTTAAAAAACTTGAGCTGAGAAAAAAACTGACGTGGCACCCAGGGCGCGCACTGTAGCTAGCGCACCACTGTGAGCTGAAAACTGAAAGCAAGGACGCGGCTGACATGACGCCCAGGGCTCGCACTGTAGCGGGGGCACCAATGCGGATGGTCTTATGCACCTTTATTTCAGAAGCTTATGTTTAGACTTTAGACCATCATTTTCTAAAAATAAAAATAAAAAGTATATGAATAATGCTCTGTGTTTGAAAAAATACTTCACTTGTGTTAAAATCTTTTCAAATTACAATCACTTAAAAGTATTTGCATAGTCGCATCAAATTTCGTAATCTTTTTTAAAACCAAAGTGTATTTACATATTAAAAAAAATCAAAGTTACGAAATAGTAGCAAATATTTGTTTGTATCAAAACACCATTCTCTCCCTCGCTCTCGATTCCCTCTCTTTCACAAGGACGACGAGTTAAGAGTATCCAAGTTGCCGGTGAGGTCTCCGGCGACTCCATCAGCTCATACCTTCCTTTCTCTTCTCCTTCCCATGTGTTCATCGGGTTCCTGCTTCCCCTAATTATTTCGACTGGTCTTGTTCATTTCATGATTTGGAGTTTCTCCTCTTCGAGAGTTGGAAACAGTATACGCCTAGGCATTTTGGTAATTTCATTGCCACCCCTCAAGTTGACTAAGGATGGAAGAGAGCGTTTAGGGTAGAGTTGAATGAATTTGTGATTTTTTGAAAACTAAACTGGGCATAACATAATTAAAATTGCAAAAATTGCAACATCATTCGTCCCTTGCTAGTTAGAATTTCTACAGGATTCGATTATCAAAAATATAATTTTTTTGATATGTTTTAAATTACATAGTATTCGTGTGATTTTTTTATGATATTACGAAGTTCTAAAAAATGCATTTTTTTTATGGCCTATTATTTTTCTTCAAACTTTCGCAGGTAACGCCACAGTAGTTTTGATACTACACCGTGTACTTCGGCAAAAATCAAATTTGAATCATCCAGGGGAGACAACTAATACGAAGTTGAACATATTTATGATACACCATCGATCAAATTTTCTCCTCTTTTCGTTTTAATCATTGAAGTGATGCTCCCCAATTTGTTTATTTTAGTCAGTTCACCTTTAATAATACTAAAGTAAAAGAAAGAAAAATATTCCATAAAAATCAGCCTATTTAAAAATAATCTTCTCTATTACGTTTCTTTTAAAGGCATATTCCGTTTAGAGTCGATAGCTGCATATCTTTATCTTTATCTAGAGTGTAAACATTTCATTCTAAGACTATTACCACTTGGATCCGCTTATCTCGAGAATTTACCATTGGATCCACTGTTATCTGCCCAACTGATGAACTCGACCTTTGTCCGCGAGATCAGATTTTGATAGCATCTAGATATCAGACAAAGACCAAATTAGCAAGACAATCTAATTTTATAACCGGATAGCCATTCGAATGTATAACATGCAAAAGAAGCTCTATAAAAATTGGACAATAAAGAGAAGAAAGTAATGTAACAAGCGACAGTAACCAAATAGAGATACTTGAATCCAAAAGGCAACTTTTATGTTGTGGTTTGTGAGCGACTTGCAACAGCAGCTGCATATTCGTTCTTCCCTTTCGGTACAGCATCTCAGCAATTGTTGCAATTGTTGCAAGAATGGACCAATTCACAAAAAGATGGAATAAACCAGAAAGCAACTTTAAGATGAGACTACCCGATTCTTTCTATGCAAATTCTTCCACCTAACGAAGGAGACAAGACAGCAAGAGCCAGAGATAAGAAGCAATCAATGAACATTGAATGGTACATATGGACAACAAATTGGTTTTACAAACGGTTGGTCACCGTTAACAAGATAACTTCTTCCCTATCCTGCAAATAAGAAAAAACTTGGGTGAAGATTAGCAAGGTCCTACTGGCCTCGAATTGATTGAAACTGTAAGCTATTAAAACATAATAAAATCCCTGCACAAAAAAGAAAGAAAGTGATGGTGGTGGTAATGAACTTGAGATGCAACAACAACAGCAACTGGTAACTTGAATTCCAGTTCATCTACTTCGGACTTGAACCCAGATAGCCCAAGCGCTCTACCAACGCATTAACATCTTCATCTTCACCTACTCCAGTATTCTCGCTCAGCAAATCTTCCCAAAACCCTTCATCGAGTTCCCTATCGCTGCCACTCTCCACTTGCTCTAGCTCATCGTGCACGTCGTCTGCATCTCTCCTTCCCCTTCCATAGCCCTGCATCTCCAGTGCGAGCGCTTCCAGCTCAGAGACACCATACTCTCCCAACTCTAAAGGCTCCGGCTTGACAGGGCGAACACCTGCCCAGCTTCCACTTGATTTCCCTTCATCACCTCTTCCACAATTGGCTACCTGATCAATAGGCCTCCTCCTCTTCTTGCTCATTGCCTCCTCGAGCTCCTTCCGCCTCTCCTTGTGCCTCAACAACTGCTGAACAAACACGGGATTCTGCATTGCCCTAGCAAGGAATTGCATCATATGCTGCTGCTTCAGTTCCGCGCCTTGTATCCTCTCTTCCATTGCTTGGACGTGTGCCCTGGTGTTCTGCTGTTGCTGCCTTAGCTTCACCAACTCCACCATCAGAGATTTCTTGTCTCCCATGAACCGGTCAACTTCCCCTTCGACTCCCAACCTGCCAACCTCAACACACGCATCCAAGGCTTGCTGCTGATGGGTGGGAAGCTGCTGCGCTTTCCTCCTCTTAATGCTCTTAAGCAGATGCTTTTGGCCCTTCAAAAACCCTTCGTTGGCGAATTCCCACCTGTCCGGGTCAATCTTCCTAAATCCCTGCAAGAAATTACACGACAGGCAATGTAAAGATCGGTTTTTTCCTACGTTGTAGAAGGCACTGGGAAGCAACAAGGGTGCTGTTGCAGTTAAGAGTCTTGATTCAACAATCTGCAGTCTGCGCCAGTAGAATCAGAACAGTTAAATTGATCCATTGGAACATTGCTTGCTCCGCTACATGTGATAAAGATCCACTTGCGATGCAAATCATTGGACAAGAACAATTGAATAAAGAAGAGATGTACTGTATATAGTTCAGAGCATTTTGGTGCAAGTTCTAAAACCTCCAAGAAGGAACTCCTTCCCATAACCTAATGTAACATGCTCAAACAAAAATCCCAATCCGACAATAGCGGACGATGCTCAAACAAAAAACAAAGGATGGATGATGGGTCACGGATGAGGAACTTAGGACCAACCAAATTAAAATTTCAGGACAATTAGTAACGAGTAGGTACAAATAGATCCACTTAACAAAAGTCACAGTTTAAGCTTGTAAGAATCCCCTAAATAAAGAAAATCACCACGGAAAACCCAGCAGTACAAAGTGTTGATAATTTTTGGTGAAAATTTTATCTTTAAAAAAAAACAAAATAAAACCCTCTTAAATGTATGAGACAATAGAATGAGGTAATTGGAAATAATTAAACATTTAATTCCCAGTTTTCGCACACACCGGAGAGGACAACCAACCAATCATCTACAAATGATTGCGGCGGGCCTTAGTATTTTCGTGTGTGAACATAATTTAACTAACTTTGGAAGATGACGTCATAAATCCGGGAAAAAAAAAATTGGCCATGATATACAAAAAAAACGACGCAATTATTAATCTCTTACATAGTTCCAGCACGAACGTTCTTCAGTGAACCCTGATTCTCTGAAAAATTACCAAAATGTTAAAAAAAATTATTTCTTTCATGTTTTTTTTATTATTATTATTGGGAATTGGGTTTCCGGAAAATCCAAATCCGGATCCCTCATCAACAGGCTCCGGTTCAGAACCGGACCGGAGAAGAGTTGGGTTTTATACTTACGTAGGTGTTGAGCTGCCGGACGAAGCTGGAGAAGTTGCTGTGCTTGAAGTATCTCGGGAGGAGGCCACCGGAGAAGGAGTGTGGGTCCCACACCACGAAGCTCGTCCCTGCCCTGTTCCACGATACGACCTGATCGGTCGTCTGGTCGTCCACCATGTCGTAGGTCTTGTTCAGGAAGGGCGGTGGGCCCGGGTCGTGGAGGCCCTCCAGTGGCTGCGGGTTGCTGGGCCCCGCCGCCAGGTACTCCTCCTTTACCGACACTAGCCTCGGATCCATCCAAGTTCACTCACTCACTTTGTAAATGTCCGAGAATAGTTGGAGAGAGAGAGAGAGAGAGAGAGAGAGAGAGAGAGAGAGAGAGATTGGAGTGGTTAGGGAGGGAGGGAGAGAGGCGAGCCGGTTTTGGCAATAAATATCTACTAGAATAGAAAGTTTTTTGTCTACCGCGTAGAAGGTTCTAGAGGCTAATTTCTAGATGCTTGGGTTATTTTCGGCCCAACCCATGGGGCCTTATTACATCATTCGGCTACTTCCGCGGGAAAGTTCTGCTTCATTTGGCAAGTTCGGGACTGGGAGTGTGTGCACGGGTAGGAAGGTTCTGGAACTCCCAAGGACGAGGTAGTAGTATGATGCGTTTTGGGATATGTTTTTTTTTTTTAAGGGTTGGGAAAGGAACTTTCATTGAAATCATCGGAAAGCAAAAATATAAGCGGTTAAATCATATCAGCTGATAAGAGAGCAATAAGGGACTAAGGTGGGGAAACAAGACATCTATCTCAAGGCATCGTTCCCGTGGTGGCGCTCCTTTCGCTAGGGTGTGAGCAACTATTAGCTACACGTTGAACAAAAGCAAAACAACGATCAGAGATGTGTGAAGCGTCAACAAGACAGTTGTTTAAGATAAGACCCAAATCGCTTCAATTTTCCGATGAATTATTGAGGGAAAGAATTAATGACTAACAATCTGACTCAAAATTAACCTTTCAGACACCATGAGAGAGGACAAATTTCACTCCCACGCAAACACCTTAAGCCTCCAGCAAGGTGGGATGTAAGACAAGAGAAAATGATTGCACCATCACTGCTATAAAGGTGCCATTCGAGTTGCGGGGGACAAGTGGGCCTAAATAAACTGCATCTGTGTTAATTTTAAACCACAGAGGAGGACAGTGGTTATAGCGAGTAAGAGGACGAGACTTGTCTATTTTGAGCATGGCATTGATATGTTGGAAGTTAACTAAGAGCTGTACCGCACGATCGAGTTTTCTCAAGCCATCAATATCTTCACCAAGATGAAACATGAGCAGATTTCGGATTTTTCAAAAGCCCCAAAAGGGGACTCAGGGAGTGTCTATTATGTTTGGGATATGTTGAGAAAAAGCAAAATGATAGAATTTGGTTAGAGTTAAAGATCGCTAGTTCTCTAGAGGAGTGTCTCAGGGAGTCGGTTTTCTAAAGACCAATGACCGTTAGGATCTTAGGGACTATTAGGTGTATTGCGACAACTTTTTCTATTTTGCTCGGACTCTTGTTTTGATATTTTAGGATGACCTAGATAGGTTTTTTTATCCAATGTATTGTCTATTATATAAAGACACATTGTATAGGATTGTATATGGCTCTGTGACTTGTATCCATCAATAAAAGTTATTTTTTGTGAACATCAGCATTAAGTCGAACCACGTCATATATTGTGTATATGTTCTTTGTGCAATTTTGTTTTTGTATTGGTGAATTCCTAACAACTGGCACCATGGCTTAAAGGTCAAAGGATGGCAAATCAAAGCACAAAGTTTATTTTGTGAAGTTTGATAATTTGTTGGATATTAGATTTTGGCAAAGGGGTGTAAATGATTTCCTCGTGCAATAAAAGATTGGCATCGCACTCTCGGAGAAAAAACCCAAGAAGATGAAGAAACACGAGTGGAAGGAGATGGGAGCCAAGGTAATAACAATAATTTGGTTATGCTTGGCAGATGATGTGATGTATCACGTGATGGATAAGGAGTCACCAACTAAGGTATGTAAGAAATTTGAGTTAAGGTATATGTTTAAGTCTTTGTCGAATAAATTTTCTCTTATCAACAATTCTACGGGCTAAAGATGAAGAAAGACTCAAATTTGAGCCAACACATTAATAATTTTAGTTAACTTATGAGTTACTTAAGAAAAGTTAATGTAGAATTCGAAGAAGAAAAAAAAACAAGGTTGCTTCAAAATTCCTTATCGGATTGCTATGAGAATTCAGTTATGACTCTAACTTGGAGAAAAGAGTTCATAGTATTAAAGGATATCACAAGTGCTCTCATAAGATTTTATCAAAGGAGAAAAATCAGAGATGAACATGCTGGTTGTAAGGGGTAGCCATGATAATCGAGGAGTAAAAGATGGAAGAGGATCTAAGTTAGGGTCAAGGAGGTTCAAGAGAAATTATTTTGAGTACAGAGAAAAAAAGCACGTAAAGATGAATTATCTAAGAAGAACTCAGGACTACAAGAAAGGATCGACATCCATGAATATAGTCTCATGTTCGAATAAGTCGAATGTTGATTATCTTTTTATTTTTTCAATTCTAAAACATTTAGATTTTTGGATTTTGGATAGCGCTTGTTTCTTTTACATTTTTTCACTTTTTAGCAAAAAGAAAATTTTATTAATAATAAAGAAAATTACAAAGAAATGAGGGAGAAGTATAGAGAAAGGGAGATGAGGAGAAGAAAAACATCACGAAGAACCAAAAAAATGAAAAGAAAGCAAACAAGGTCAAGGCACTCGAAGGATCGTGTCTTAATAAAAGAGAATTCTGGCAAAAGCTAGTGCTTCTTCAAAGAAAAGCATTTCTGCTTCGAGTGCATCCCTCTGGTAGAAGGTAAGTCAAAGTCGTTGAGGCCATTAAGACGGGGATCATCTGTACCAATCGAATCTAACATTCAATGCTGCAGGTTGGCAGTCTGTGCCATGAAATCCAAGGTGGGGTAAAGGGTATCCAAAACAAGGTTAACCTTGTTTACATAGAAGAGGGTGGGCTATGGCCGAGGAGACCAACAGAGGGGACAGTCCGACCTAACAAGCCATGACAAAGGCTAATAGTAGACTCACCAGAAGGATGGCCAGGCTAAGGAGAGGCAGATCGAGTACCAACTTTTTGTTTGTCTTTCCTAGAAATGACCCACCAAGAACTGGGCCCACTAGAGAAAGAGGAAAACTAGCCTGATAAGGGACTAGAAGTTGTTGAAATTATGGGAGAAAAGGAAGAGCTTGTATCCCCCTCCTCAATAATGTTTGCCCACTTAGCAGGCCCAGAACTCTGCGGCAAAAGATTGTCAAAATCCAGCCTCATGTTATCTTGCTCAGGGACAGGAGCCATCAAATTCATAGAGCGAGGAACAAACTCACTTTGCTGTTCCGAGATGAGATCATCATCCGATGATGGATCATCCTCATGCACAGCCGCCATATGTGGTATGAGAGAATCCAGCTCTCTCTCTACAATATCATTTTCTTCATCAAAGACAAGGGAGGAGCAAAGGAATCATGTACCCTCTCATTCAAAGGTGGAGGAACAATAAGCGGAGGTTTGAAATGAGCAATATTCCAACCCTATTCACCAGTAGGACTATCAGCGAAACCAGCCTGCAACAAATTCTCAAGGACCGTGATCGAGATCAGCAAATCAGAAGATTTGGACAGCTCCACATCTAAAAAAATCAGCCTCATAAACATACTTATCATTCCCAAAGACCTCTTCTTGTAACATATTCTCAAGAAGAGTAATGTTAGCCAACCATTTAGTGGTTTTAATAAAATCTTCATCAGAGGAAATCTCAAATTATCCAGTCACCTCCGTATTTTCCTTGTCTTTTCTCTTGCGATAGTCTGTAGCAAGATGTCCAATATTCTTGCAATAATCACAAAAATTTGGGAGGTTCTCGTAAACAACATCCACCAAAATATCTCAAGACGTAAGCTTAAGCAACGCATCCTTGATAACTAGCTTCGTCAAGTCCAAGTCCACAAGAATACGAGGGGAAGCTCCATTGAACTTGTTGAGAGACAAAGCATCAAAACGAATAGGTATGTGGTTCTTTTACATGACACCTAAGAGAATGTGGTTCAACAATTATAAGTTTGTTGATTTAGGTATGGTAACTATGAATGATAGTTCAATTTGTAAAAATGTTGTCTTGGGTGATATTCAAATTAAGATGTCTGATGGTGTTATAGTAAAGTTATGTAGTTTAGGCATATTCTAAAGTTGGAGAGAAATTTAATCTTATTAGGAGCTTTAGACTAGGTGATATCTAAATTAAGATGTGGGATGATATCATAGTAAAATTGTATTGGGTTAGGCATATTCCAAAGTTAGAGAATTTTTTTTTCTCATTAGAAGCCTTAGATTATAGTGAGTATGACTATAAGGTTATATATAGTCTAATCGAGGTAGAAAAGTAAGCTATAATATTGTGCAGGGTGAAAGAGATGCTAGAAATAGCTATAGGTTAGTAAAGACACTATTTTAGGTGGAGTCACATCCTTGTATTTTGATGTACAGAAGAAAAGCTCAAGTCATATGAGGTTGGTTCGTATGAGGGAGAAAAGGCTTAACATGAATAGTTTGAGTAGAGTTTAGATTCGCAGAGACATAAATAACAAGCTATGATTGTTTAGTAGAGTTATGATTGATAAGAAGTCATGATTATCTCAGAGGAACAATTTTAGTTGGGCCTCACTATAGTTGCCCGAAGGGATATGCACATCAAATGTGTTAGATAGGCTTGGCATTGCAAATTAGGTATCTCACACGAATACTAGAATTTGCAGCATATTGAGAATTTTAGTTGGTAGAATAAAATATTTCTCGTTGTATGTTATGGCAAGTAGCATTAGTCTCAAACAAGAAGGTCTAGCAGAGAAGTAAGACAATATTGAGAAGCATGAGGCTTACCAAATAATAAAGAGCATGCCTATTGGTCACGAAGTTACTTTTGTAGATAAATTTCCTAGTTGGAGTTTAACTAAAATTGGAAAAAATAGGACAAGCAAATTCAAAAATTATTTCTTGAGAGCTGATTCCAAGTGATTAAACAAAAAGAAGAGAGAAAGTTAAGATGAAAAGTTAAGATGGTCTTATTGATAGTAGTTTATCTATGATCAAGGTGGAATTAGTAGAGTCGTTTTATTTTTTGCAAGTTCTCAAAGTCTGAGGAAGAAGCCATCAGAGTTCGCGCAGGTGAGGAAGTTAGTTTGCGGAGAGATGAAGATGGTGAATTCGGAGTCCAAGGAAAAAGACGATGACTGGTTTTTTTTATTTAAGGTTATTTTGGTCATTTCTATTACAATAAAGTCAGTCAAGAATCTCATATCAATATTTAATTAAAAATAAGGATCCTATATCAAATTTTGGTTGAACAAAAATTTTACCGTAAATACGATGATAAAAAAAAACTAAGAACAATTTATCCTTATAATTTCTATAACATGTTCCAAAGCAATTTGGCAAAGGTGGTACATTCGGCCGGTCAATGGTCCAAATTCATTTCCACTAGCAATTGTGATTCCTTCAATATAAATTAAAAATGCACTCTGATTGGCAATTGGATCGATTGGTCCAACCACGATACAAAAATTCAACAGATCGCTCTCTTGATCGGTTAAAAAAAATATTGATATTAGGTGAAGGCACTGCTTATATTCTACATTTGGATAGAGCTTTGAATGCTCGAAGCATGTGCCCGATGTGGTCCTGCTATTCTGATCACTAAACAACGTTATCTTTGACAAAAAAAAGAGTTCCGGGGCTTTAATATGGGATTGATATTGATGATAATACCTAGTTATAAGTAACCATTCTTTTCAAATCCATCTAAAGACAAAGTTGTTGCGTGTATGTCTACGTGTCATTGACACTTACGAGCCATTTAGTTTTTTTTTTTT
>SOPF01021641.1:0-10196 GCA_012979155.1 Hypericum perforatum
GATTTTAATCTAGTATGATTGGATTCATATTAAAACTCACACAGATGAATGTCAAATTAAATTCTTCCTTAGATGAATCCATAAATTCAAATTTGGCAATTCGTCAAATTTTGTTTGATTTGCTGGATGATTCGTAGGAAAAACAATAATAATAAAAAATTTGATCAAATTTGAAAAGAGTGGGCAAATGGGGAATAAGAATTTCAGCATTCCCCCTATTCGATCTCAATTCTCTAATCTTTTTATTCATAGTTCGATCTCTGTAATTTTTCTCTCAAAGTTTAATAATTAGTCATTTTAGGCGTATTACTAATCATATAATTAATCATATATTACTCGCATCAGTAGTGATATCTCTATGAATTTTCCAAAGATTTCTTATTATCTTATTCTCGATGAAGTGATGAATATCGAGTAAGTAATTTCACAAGTAAAATAGTTTTAAAAAAAATCTAATGAAAAATGAAAAAGAATTTTACTTTAGATGAAGACAATTCAAATATGATGATTTATAACTGATATTTAAATTTGTCATTACACGAATTAAAAAAATATAACAATTATAATTCAAATTTCATTCAATTAATAATCCCTACATAGACATATTGTAAGCCTAAAGAGAGAGTAAATAAGCCCAAATGAACACATTTATGGGAGGAGTCAATCCGTTGTTATGAAGGGGATCTGATGCCTTCTTGAAAAAAGGTACCTAATGTCCTTATCTAGTTCGAATGGTTGCGGGTACTCAAACCATTAACAGGAAAGATCGTGCGATTCTCCTTCACTAACGTGACCGGCTCTTATTGGTTGAGAATTCACACGTTTCCTCACTTGCGTGTCAAGGACTCATCCAACGAATCCATGTCACGCTCGCAAATCTGTCATGTGGCACACGTTGATTTGGCCGAGATAATTTTTTGCCATGGGGCTTTTTTATTTTTTTCAAAAAATATTGTTTCCGGCAAAAAAATCAAACATTTTTAAAATTTTTAAAATTTTTAAAGATTCTTTATAGCATTTGCAGTATTTTTTTTAACAAAATATTTTTTCAATAATTTTATAAAGTTATTTGTATGTAATTATTCAATTTATGTGATTTAGATTGAGTCCAAAAACTTATGTGACTAATTTCATTTCAGAATTATATAAATAGAGATTATTCTCATTTCATTTTTCCTCATCCCTACACTCATCTTTTCATAATATCTATTACATTTTCTAGTTATGGATCTTAATCGTCAAAATCATGATTATGATTAGACAAACAAGCTTCTATGATTAGATCCTAATCACAATTTTGATCCGAAAAATCACTTACAGCCTACCCAAAGTCTTTCTGAAATGTAAGATTCTTTCCTAATTCCACTGAACACCCAACAACATTTTATCTGAAATCTACCTAGACCTCAGCATAACTTTGTTCCCCTATTTTAACATAACGTTTACCAATAACCACCATACCCACAACCATGATGTTTCTTACATATGTTAAACTAATAACTATGACTAATGTAATCAATGCCTCAACAACCAATGCCTCATCAACCTAGGCCAATTCAACTCACGCTAATTCAACTTAGGCCAAGTCAACCCAGCCTCAACAACAAAACTGTGAACAACTTCTTGACCTAATGATGAGAAATGCATCCCTAAAGAATAGTGAAGGACAAACTGTAGGTAAATCCTAGATTGTTAAAGAAGATATCATTCTAATGTCTACGTATGTTAGGCACAATAAAAATGTCATACGATTTGATGGGCCAAGGTCTTTGGGTAAAAATCAGAGCATCCTTCACAGAAGCTCAAAAAGCTCAAAAAGAAAATTTGAGTAAGATCGATTTAAGAAAATTGAAGGTGATGAAAATTCATTGTGGCTGGCTTAGTCATACATACAGCAAGTGAGTTATGACATATAAGGCATCCAAAAAGCACAAGAGTGGAAAACGATACTCGGATATAATGACAAAAGCTCACTAACAAATTTTTAATTTAGAGAAAAAAAATTTGTAGATCTGGACGTATATGAAGCAGTCATGAGCAAATATCCAAAGCGGAACCCAAACTAATGAATTCTATAATTGGCTCTTCCAAGGGTGTCAAAATATAGACAATGGTGGAAGTTTAAACAAACATGAACTACTAAAGAGGAGACTAATTCAATCCCCATCAATCCTCCTATCCTAATGAGCCAAGAATCAACAATATCACATCTACTTTGCAGGGATGCTGAAAAAAAAAGACAGCATCCAAAGGAAAGAATATAAGGTTTTGCAAACCTACAGCCAAAAAGTGACATGGAATCCTTTATGGCTGCTATAGAGCCATGTGAAGGTAAAAAGTTATTGATCTTGGTCGATCATGGAAATAACTTAAGAAAGGCCTAATTAAAAGCTGACAGGGATAAAAGAGAAAGTCAAGAGAGTCTCTTCTTGGGACTCACTATTGTGGATGGTCTCAGACTAGAGTTATTAGCTCTTTTGTTAGGGATAATAAAAATGCTCAAATCTTGCATATCGAATCCTACTCTTATTTTGAGGGTCGAGGGTCTGTTGAGCATACATTTACATTCTACTCTAACTAGATCATAATGAAATCTTGATTAGACCTTAATTGGATTTATTATTATTATTTACTTAAAAAGTATAATATATTTCTTAAATATTCTGAAATGTGTTTCATGAAATTGACTTTTTTAATTTTCTTTAATGATATAATAGATATTTCACGATAATTTTTTATATATTTATTTTAATTCATTTAAATTTCATATATATAATTAAAATTTTGTGTTAAAAAATATTTTGTGTCTAATTCAAGGATGAAACCCTATAAAATCCTTTAAACCTTACGAATCCTAAAAAGTCTATGATAGAGTATAGGTCTGATTTTTTAAAGTAGAATATGGATAAAGTCGTATCGATACCCTACCCTACTATGCTTATATGCATCCCTAGATTTTGTGCTTTAGGTTGCCCATATATGATAGAAGGGAAGAAAGAGTACAAGCCAGCTCAACCAAGTGTGTGGGATGGCCGACAAACATCTATGACACTTGCTCGGTTCGGCAATAGTTTATTTTATTTTTTCAATCTTATCTAATCTAATTACATTTTGCAAAATAACCATGAAAATGGCTCCTTTATTATTGTGGAGGTCTCTACAATTAAGGGGATGTTTAGTGTCGATTCTTATATAATGATTTTAGTGTCAATTTTGACGTAGTTAAGTTTAGGTTAAGCTACAATTATTTGAATCACTTTCAAATGGTCTCTTCTTAAATTCTCGAAATCAGCTTGTAACTCACATAATCAAGATAGATCCTCACTCTCTCAACCTCTGTCGTTCGAGTTAAGGGGGTTCTCAAAGAGAACGGCTAGCTAGGGCAAGGTTCAAACACACTCAATCCAGAATCCACCGAATTACACTCAGAATCCACCAAGCAAATACGCAATTCTCACGTTTGGAAATAATTCAATATGTTTCCATTATTGATCAGCTCGTTATTTAAGTAGAAGGGCGGGTTTCATGGCATGAATTAAGGAAGGACATTTCCCATTCCAATTCAGCCGTTTAGCCACTTTAACCCTCCTTTAATGGCATTCATTTGGTTCCTTATTTATATTCTTAGCGTATGAAAAGTTCGGAGCTAATAATAATAACTTATTACAATCATTAAATGTTTTTTAAAGCACGAAATTTAAATCTTCTTCTAGCCAGCTTCGGTCCAACCATGCCCACGTGAATAATGATCATGCATACGTAAGGTCGGCCATGCATACGTTAGGATGCCCTTGTCAGATTCTTATACAGCAATTTGAGGAATGCCAATCCTGATTCGATCTCTCGTATTATTGAATAGTATTTTTTTAAGTTAAATGCTAAGTGTATTACTAATAAATGGCTTTGGATTCAATGCGATGTCTAAAAAGTCATCTATGCTATGGGGATTGTTTCTAGACCATCAGATAGAGATTGTGTCTTTCAAATCTTAATCTAACAGTTATTAATGATTGCGGACATAAACAATATTAAACAAATATGTACTAATTATTGTATCCCTAATTATATTTATTTTCCTTATCTATATTTAAATTAAAAAAACTATATGTGTTCTTAAATTTTTGCTCTCTACAATTAATTATAATATAAAACAACAACTCTCTCTCTCTACCAATTCCTTCCCTGCCGTCAACCCCTTCTCTCTGATTACCACTTCACCATCGTCAATGCCATTTTCTTTTGTTTTATTTCTCTTTGTTAGCTATTCTAATTAATCATGTACTATTAAAATGGTGTCTCTTTGCAAGATCTTATCTCTTTCTAAAGTTGTATCCTCAGAGCAATAAAGACTTATTGTTCTCCAATATTCTAAACAATTGTTATCTTCCTTTCGTTATCATGCACGAGAGTAAAGATCCTATCTTTGGAAGGATGCTCACTATTGATATTGGTTCCCAATAGTAATAATATTGGTACCAATGTTCTTTAATATTGGTACCTTTGGTTGTACTAGTATTCTGTATTGTTGGTACTATTGTTCTTTAATATTGGTATCTTTATTCAACAATGTTGGTACCTATGTTCTTTGATGTTGGTACCTTGATATCTGCAATATTGGTATCTGCAATATTGGTATTTATGTTCTTTGATGTTAGTAACTTTGTTCTCTAATATTAGTACCTTTATTCTCTAATATTGGCATCTCTGTTCTACATAATACAGAGTTTGATGTGCTTATTGTTTATGCCAACAGATTATGTGATATCAATAAAAAAATATTGGTGTGGTGGTGACTTACCATGGTCGAATAATGAAAAGGTTGTCTCACTTGAATCGTCCATATGAGAATGACGATAATTCGGCGAAGATTATGGTTCTGAGAATAGTTGATGGCATAATGAGTCATTTGGAGATGTAATATTTTTAAGGATTTAATTTTTGAATGTTTCATTAGTTACTAAGTTTTTGACATGATTTTAAGGTTTACGTGATTATCTCTTTAATATTTTCTTTCTTTTTTTAGTAACTGATTAGTATATCAATTATACTTTTATACTCTCTAATCCCCATCATGGGGAATATGTTTAATCCCAACTAAATCTTAGCTGATAATAAATAGATATGGAAGTCATACTTAAGCAGCTAGTCGAACTCGAAAGAAGAATTTAGTAATACATCCACCGATAAAAGTGCTTGTATATGATTCCTACACAAGTAAATAGAGAAATATGACAGAATTGACGTGTCTAATATTAAAAATATCTATTTTTTTGAAAGTTTTAAAAAATAGTCCAAACCTCATTAAATCACTTAGTCCACTCAACTTTTTTCTTAAAATACTAAAGGAAGCTTTGTATTATTTAATCCAAAACCTAGTCATGAAATCGGCCCCAGTGAGCCAGAAAAGCACACGTCAAACTATTAAGTAGTAACGGCTAAAACCCTTTTTGTTGCTTATTTTCAAAGTTAAAAAGGCACAACTTAAACGATTCATGGAAGTTTGCAAAACCAAATTCAGTAAATAAGGCCACCAATTCTTTGATAAACTTTCTAGTTAAAATAAAAGTTTGCAGTAATGTAACAATGTTAATATTTGGTATACAAACTTTATTTATATGTGTTGCAATGGATAGAGTAATATTGATTTGTTGTTATCTTTTTATAGCGGAGTAAACTAAACTTTAGCACCAACGAACAAGGCCCGGGTCAAAGGCTGAGTTCCATGACATTCTTAGTAGCTCATAATGCTTTTATAGACTTCTGATCTTCAAATGTGTCCGTGTAAATTAGTCATTATCCTTTGATTTGAGACCTCTTATTGAAATCATTATAGAGGTTAGAGAAGGCTAAAGCCAATATCTTCAATTCTGTATTTCTCTATCTTTTCCTAATTCTGCACAAAAGAGGATCATGACGCAATTTCAGTCCTTGCCTAATCATGCAACATGGGATACGCATATAGGCAATCCCAACTTCATTGATTTTACCAAATAATATACAAGACTTACAAGGACTGAGAAATTAATTACATAGAATTTTATTCTAAATAATACTTTTAATAATAATCTTAAACTATTGATAATGACTAAATCTAAGATCATTGTATCTCCATCCTTCCCCCCGATTGGTGAAATTCATCTTTAAGTTTTAGGGAAAAGTACACTTTACCTACTTATGCTTTCAACGATTTTGTGTTCAAGCCACGTGATTTTAATTTTGTAACTTCATCCCTCTAGTTTAAAATCTTTTAGAGCATACATTCCATACCTAATTAATATAATTTTTAAGCCTAAATAATACATAATTATTCAATTTAAAATAGGGCAAATTACCTCCTAGTCCTTACTCTTAAGTACAATCTCCTCTGGGGTCCCTATTTTTATAAAAATTATTTAGGTGTCGTTGTATTTTTAGAAAATATTTGTCTCGGGTCCTTGATTGACTTTAGCATCCATTTTTTAATTTTTCATGTGAAATGACTATTTTATCCTCACAAAATGACAAATTTCATATTATTTTTATCTTTTTGTGTAGGATAAAATAGTCATTTCATATGACAAAAAAATAAAAAAAGGGTGCTGAAGTCAACCAAGGTCCTGAGACCAATATTTTTTCAAAATACAAGGACGACTAAATCATTTATGAGAAAGGAGAGACCCGATAGGAGAATTTGATTAAGATCATAAATTAGGGGTAATTCATCCTTTAAAATATCATATTAACATCAAATCATAGTAACAACCATGCTCTGATACTAATTTGTTGAGATCGGTGCGTAATTATCAATTAATTATGAGCTAATCCCATTTAATTAAGTGACTAATACGTTAACTAAACTATACTTACTTGTTGAAGCAAGCATATACACAAGTCTGTAACAGCTACCGTAAGTTGTCGGTCAATGGACCGTATGCTCTAAAAGATTTTAAACTACATGAACCAAATTACAAAATTAAAATCACAGGACCTGAACGTGAAATTGGTAAAACTACAAGTAGGTAAAGTGTACTTTTCCCTAAATATTTTGTTGTTGGCGGGTTTGAAATATTTGTAAATGCACATATTAACATTTTTTTAGGGGCAAATTACCCCTTAGTCCCTAGTCTGAATCAAATTCTCTTATTGGATCCCTTCTTTCTCATAAACAATTTAATCATCCATGTATTTTGAAAATATATTGGTCTCAGGTTCCTGGTTGACTTTAGAGCCCGATTTTTCATTTTTACGTGTGAAATTCATATTTTACCCTTCATAAAAAGACAAAATAATGACTATTTTGTCTTTTTGTAAAGGATAAAAAAGTCATTTCACATGTCAAAAAAATAAAAAAAAAAAAGAAACTGATTTGGTTGGTGGAAACCCCAGACAAACATTTTCTCATAAAACAGGGATGAATTACTCATTTATGAGAAAGGAGAGATCCGATAAGAAAATTATGTTAAGTCTAGGGACTAAAGGATAATTTGCTCTATTTTTAGTTACATGGTAATACCTAATATATTTTATCTCCAAGAAATAAATATTCAAATATCAGAAAACCATAAAAATTCTCAAGATAAAAGACCAAGAACTTAGTTCTTTGAGCATATATTTAAGCATTCTTGATGTTATTCACATACGAAACAAAAGAGAACTTGCAACATATGCACATATGTCAACTTCGAAAATATCAACATATTTGATGTACTCAATCTTATAATCATAATTATCAAAAGAAGCTATAGGCCTTATAATCATCATTATCAAAAAAAGCAATAGGTTCTCATTCATAGGAGCAATAAAACTAAGCGCACTTTCCAAAATCAGATTCTTCAACTGGTTGATGAGGTCGATTTTAATTCACGGTAGATGTTATGGTGTAAAAATTAACTAAAGGATAACTGGAGAAGTTTTGTATAAAAAGGAGTTGAATTGTGATTACTACATTGGATAGTACAAAGATGTTTACCAAATCTAAAAGAGAGTGCAATATCAAGCTAGTAAAACTTATGAAAAGAATAAATTCCGTATATATGTGATGGGTCGGAATTGGGCTTACTTATTTGCACATGAATCAATTTATATTCATTTTAAATCTTCCCCATTTATTTTATAAACGTTGCTTTCTGTTTTCTTTATTTTTGAAATTAAAACTTGACTGTTACATATTTAATTTTGTAAGAAAGTAAATGCCCAGTTTTTGGTGAGTGAGCCATCTCATACGTGAGCTATAAGGAGGTGATTCTCCTGAGTTGATACACCAGAGAAAATATAATCTCTTTGCTGTCTGTCCGTTGATTCTTTTCATTCCAAGTATTATATTTGATCTCGATATTTATTTGATTATTCGAATATATTTTAGAAAGATATTTTTAATCTTAAAAAATTACATGATACGGTGAAATAAAACTGATAAGAAAAGAAATAAAGCACATACTTTTTTGTGGCTCAATCTGTAAAGGTGGTCATGCCCAAATTGTGCAATTCGATCCGTCTATTGTCAGGACCGAATTTGTAAACCCCATTTACGAATGACGTTGATTTCCATCTTTCTATCTCATCCAGAGATACTTGTTTAGATTGTAATAAAAATATATATAACCTATTTAATATGAAATTACGCAAAAGAGATATCGAGGAGAGAAAGCCAATAACCACTTGGAAATATAACAACGACTGCACTCGTTTACGTTGTTAGCAGTGAAGTTCGAATAAATAATGCAAACGACGCTTAGATTAAGATACTGGGAACATAAAATACATTACACTGCATTACATAGAGAGAGCAAGAGATACTAAGAAGTGAAAGCTGAAAGCTACAACTAACTAAGAAACAGAAATTACATGAAATATTAAAACAACGGAAGAAAAAAATTACCCGGCGATGAATTCCCTGAGTTTCTCCGGCGAAATGAAGTAGTGAAAACCGGTCGAGGTCCAGAAATTAAATAAACCTATGATAAACCCTCTGGAATCGAAAAGTGGAGTTCCAAAGTAAATGATTCATTGTAATCATCATACACAAACCTCTCTAACACGAGATCATCTACTTCTAAGAAAGGCAATGTTTGGAGAGATTTTATATTGCTCGGGATATGCTCGGTAACCATCGGATATATTTGAGAGAACATGACATTGAGGTTGGACACATAGCCTTGGTTATACTCGAACTTGAATGGATGAGCATGTCCAATAGCGTGAACGGTTTGAGCAATGAATATTTCTGATTGCGTGATTTGGGCAAAGTCCAAATTACTTTTGTCTAACTCGAGCAGGGCTAGGTTGGACTCTTCAGAGAAGTTGACAATCTCGGCATTACAATTCTCCCCATTAAAGAGACTTACCTTCATCTGAGTGGCATCCCTTACTTGACTGTAAACTGTCAAGACTCTATCGCCTGATACTACGACTCCCCCACAGCAATGACCATTCCCAGCATCGATGAAGACCACAGTTGGAGCCATTTGATCATAAAAGGGCTCTCTTAACTCATCTGGAAATATTACATTATTATTTCCTGGGCCGAAAAATTTGTGTGCCATGATTAGCTTTGTAGAAAACTAAGAGAGGTGGAGGAGGTCTGTGGAATGGGAGAAGTTCGCAATTTCGTGGATGGGTATCCTTTTGCTTGGTGCTGGGAGATTAAATAAGGGTTGAGTTTTTGCGGAGACTTGTTGTTTTGGCCCAAAGGGAGAGCAATAAAAGCGAAATGGACACATTTGGGTATGTAGGGGTTACTCACTTGTCAATAGTTAGTCTCTTATCTCTCGAGGGACTGACTCTTGTTTTTAATAATTATTATTTGTGTTTAAAGAATGAGATCGATTAAATCAAGATCAAATATAATAACATTGATAGAAGATCCAAAATTATGTTAATCGTGCTCTCGATCATGATTTGATCTAGATTTATCTCATTTTTTATTTTTTTACAGCTGAGCAATAAAAAATTGGCCGGAAAAATATCATTTCGTACTTTAGATCTTGATTTGACCTCTTGCATCAACGAAGAGTACTCTTTAACCTCAGGAAAAAATAGTATCGATGACGACTTTTTTCTATGATGTACATCCGGCAAGGAAGTCGGAGATTTTACTGTGATATATTTGATTATTGTATTTATAATTGTACATTGGATTTTAGTCATCCTGAGGAACTCACTTTGTTCCGTTTAGTTTCCATAAAAAGTCGATTACATATATCAATTCGGGGAACATG
>SOPF01021642.1:0-38229 GCA_012979155.1 Hypericum perforatum
GTAGCCACCATGTGATCTATTTTGACTTTTTTATTTTGATAGTTTTGAGCATATTTCTCAACTTTTGGTGGTGGACTATGCTGTTAATGGTAGTTATCCAATGATTCTAGGACATCTATTTCTTAACACGTATCATGCAATAGTGAATGTCCATGATGGCAAGTTACTTCTGTGCATAGGTCTGAACAAGATTGAGTTTTAAGCAAGCAATGAATACTTTTTAGAACACTTTTGTTAATAAGTTAACTTAGTATGTTTTAGCTTAGTTTGCAAGTATATAAAAAAAAGAAGACAAAGTTAGTCATAGTTCTGACCAACAGTCATGAGCTCTTCCACCTCCTCCACCTAACGCTTGACTAAGGAGCCACTAAATTGCTCGCTTGAAAAGAAGTTGAATTATGTCATTGATTGATATTGTCTGACCAACAGAACACTAATCGATCAAGCACATACTGCCTCAAATACCTAAAGCCAATGGATACTTTAATCCTAAGTATCCAGAACTGAGTAACTTCAAGTATTCAAAACTATCTAGGGTGTTGAGACTAGGTATCCGATGCCTTTAAAGATGTTAAGATCTTAAATACCCAAAATCACCTACGATGTTAAGACCCTAGGTACCTAAAGTTCTATAGTGGTGGGGCTTCAGGTACCCTAAACCAACCAAGATATTGGGATCTTGGGTACTCAAGACGTACCATGGTAAAAAGACCCTTAGGTATCCTAAGCAAACCAAGGGATGTAGACCTTAAGATATCCCAGGCCAATAAAAATATGGAGATTCCTAAGTACCCTGAGTCAACTAAGGGGTCGAGACCCTAAAGTACTCCAAGTTGACCAAAGGATGGAGATCCTAAAGTATCTCGGGTCAACTAAGAGTGAAGACCCTTAGGTATCTCAGGCTAACCAAGGAGTGGAGATTCAAAGGTACCCAGACCAATCAAAGAATAGAGGCGTACTCCAAGCCAATTAAGAGATAGAGACTCTTAGGTACCTGGGGCCAATCAAGGGGTTAAAACCCTTAGATAACACTGGCCAACTAAAAGTTGATATTAAGTACCTCAAGTCAACTAAGTTATTGAAACCTTTAGTAGAATAAGAAAAGAACCGATCAAAGTAGAAAGGAGGATTAAAAGTGTGAAACTTCGAAAGTTTGGTCGGTCATTATTGCTTTACGATATCTACTTAAAGCAAAGAGTTTTGAAAGTGCATTTATATGTCATTTAATCCCCTTCGCAAGTTAGTGCAAGTTCAACAAAGTTCACTCGATGAATTTCCAAGTTGCGTAGAACTAGTTGATCAAGTTCGGACAGCACTAACCCTGTGTAGTAAAACCGCCATAACTTTCTCATAATTGCACCAAATGACACAAGTGAATATGATTTAGAAACTAGACACATAGATCTACAATTTACTCATATGAAAGTTTGGTCAGAAACCAAAGGAACTAAGTGAAAAATGGGCTAGAAGTTTGAGCTTTATGATTGGACCATTAAATTACTTTGACCAATCATATTTTACCAAAGTTAAAAGTTAAAGGAGGAGGTAAAACAAGCTACTCATGACTTAACTACTGTATCCTTACACTCAAAAAGGGTGTAGAAGAAGGGAGAAATTCTAGAGATAAGCCACAAAACCGAAAAAGAAAAAGAAGTGAGAGTTAGAGGAAAGAGGAAGAAGCAGGTAGGTCAAAATATATGGATTTGGTAAGTGACCTTCCACCCGTATTCAGGTTCTTTGATTGTCAACATGTAGAGGATTGAAAGTGCTTTCCAATGGTACAAACCATTTGTTATTTGGATCAAGTAGTCAACGGAAAATCAATTTTGAACAGTGAGACAGTTTCTGAGGTAGTCATTGAGCAAAGGGAAAAAGATTGGCTTGGAAAGTGGACTTAAACTTTTAATTAAACCACGAAATTTTGATATCTTATAGAAGACTTTAGTAAATTTCTTTGGATATATCTGATGTAGATTTTGGATCAGGCAATCGACAGAAAATTGGTTTGGAATCAATGTGTTGTTAAAGAAGCACACAGCTGAGCTTAGTGAAGCAAATTGGATTGGTAAGCATAATTAGGAGTTGAATTGGAATATGAAATTTTGATAAACTATAGAAGACTATGTAAGGTTTCTGAATATATATCATATGCTTGATTTGGTTGAGGGAAACATTCTGTGTGTCATTTGGAAGTTCAGACTGGTGGCTGTGTTCTAGGTTGCACTAGTTTGAAGAGTGAAATTTGATAAATTGAATACTGTGAAACTGAGGTTAATTGTGAGGGTCTGAGTCTTCAAGAACATGCAGAGAAGTTATGTCAAAGTGAGATATGGGCTGTGGTTGACTTGTTTAATCCATTTCTGAATAGTTGTTTTGAATTCGCGATGTGCTCCGTAGATCTTTAGTTGGCAAAAATAGATTGTTGTGTGCATTTTGGGAATGAGTGACTTGTATACAGAGTGTATATATATGGAATGATGGGTAATGAGTCAAGTACTTAAAAGATTTAAGCTATTTGGTTAAGTTGAATCAGTTTGAGATGATGATGTGTGAGTATGCCTAAGTTGATTGTTTTGAAGCGTTGGAGGTAAATTGGCCTTGGAAACCAAGAGTTAACCTCATTATGTGGTTGTATATATTTGGATAGAGTTTGTTAAAGTTTGAGGAGCTTGAAGTGGAAGGAGTATCCAATTTGAGAATCATCACATTTTGAGCGGTGTTTGTTGAGTAAGCGAATAGTACATGACAAATTTGGTTGTGTTTGTTAAGTGTATGTTTTGGAGCTTGATTGTGTCCGTCACATGCATATGGTTTGGTCTATAATAAGTTTGGACATATTTTGATTAGTTTATGAGCCACGTGACATTTGTGAACAACTAACTAGATTGCTTGCTTGGGACTAATTTATTTTGCCTGATAGTTATGATTATGGACCAACGGGTCATGTGTCTGATAATATATGTATTTTTGTGAGAGAAATAAATAGGCTTTCCCATACTAACTGGGGATGTTAGTCTATGAGCTCATAGTTTAGGGGATATCACTAGTTTACATTTGTTTGCTATCACTAGCTTACATTTGTACGCTAGCTTTGTTTGTTTATGGACGGAGATTCTATTGGCCATTTGGATATCCCTGGCAGTCAGAGGAAAGGGCAATACAAAACCTATTCATGGCTTTGTGTGTGTGTGTCTATATTTGTTATGTATAGTATTTGGTTATCACGCATTTTAATTTGAGTGAAGTTGAACATGGTTAAGTTTTTGTTGCATTCATATGTCAGTCATAACTAATATATTATGTCCTATTTCCTTGCTAAGTGTTTTCAAACACTTACCCCTTATAATTCTATCTCATGTTATAAGAGACCTTAGTTTGTTTTGAGTTTCGGAGTCTGTGGTATAGGCCCAGCTTTTTCCTTTGAGGGCTACATGTTGAGGTCTCCGGATCATGCTTTTGACTTCCTTTTATATAGTTGCTCCATAGTAGTAGCACTTTGGAGATGTTTTGTTGGTTTCAGGTTTGTAAATTATCTTCTGCTTGATTTGTTTTGTTGTGAAGTGGTTTTGAGGGTTGCTAGGCTTGCATTATATTATCGATATGTTACAAAGTCTAGCACCAGTCACCGACCTCAGTTTGGGTTATGACAGAGTTGGTATCAGAGCTAAACCTTGGTTATCTTATATGATGTTTGAATAGGAATACTACGGAGCATAGGATCCATCATGTCTTGTCCTCCTTTGTATAAGCTTGTTTTGTGATCCTTAAAGTGTGTCTTACTCTTATAGGGAAGATATGCCGTGACACGAAAAGTTACTAAGTTTATGATGAGGGAGCAAAGTGAAAGCTTCGATAGGCCTAGAGAAGAGGCCATACCTATAGTTGAGCATGTCACTTCCAATACTGCCATACTAGCTGAGACTGATCAACTAGTGGGTGGTACTTCTGGACGTAAAAAGCACAGTGGCGATGCTGTGTACAGGGTGATGGTGGCAATGGAGAAGTTTATCACCACTCAGCAGAGTCAGATGGATAAGAAGGCTACTATGACACTTCGGGATGATTCCTTGGTAGAGTTTTTGAGGTTGGAGGCACCTAAATTTTTTGGGGTACGTGATAATCCATAGATGTTTTTAGATGAGATGGATAAGAGGTGGAAACTACTTAATTGTGATAGCAAGAGGATGGTGGAGCTTGCTGCATTTAAACTAATAAATAAGGTGGGAGTGTGGTTCTAGATTGTGGAATCAACTGGATGGACTTGGGAGGAGTTCAGCAACTCTCTATTAGATCGTTTCCTACTTGAGAGTCTAAGGGATGCTCGTGCCTTCGAATTTGAGAGATTAGTGAAGACTCCAGAGATGACAGTGATAGAGTATGATCAGAAGTTTTGCTACCTATCTTGTTATGCAAAGCATCTGGTTTCAAATGAGGAGAAGAAAGTGAAGAGGTTTGTTCGAGGACTAGATGATGCAATGTTCAAGGTGATGTATCCATGTGGATTCCAATCTTATTCGGTAGTGGTGGACTGTGCTAGAACCTTAGAGATACGAGATAATGAAAGGATTGCAAGATAGAAGCAAGCTAAGGTTCAGAGATTCGATAAGCCACTACAGTACAGTTCGAACCAGAGCTTCTAACAGCAATAACAACAAAGGCTGAGCTTTTAGCCAAATTTCTTGATAGGTGGAGGATCATATGGAGGATTTGGAAGAGGCTATGGTCCCTATGGTCAACCAAGTGGTCGTGGCCAATCTGGTGATCAAGGCTAATCCAGTGGTTTATGTGCTAGTTATAGGTGACCATGTTACAGACAAATGGGAGCTTATTTTGGGTGTGGCAAGTTAGGACATCACATTAAAGACTGTCACGTGGCCAAAGTATGACAGCAAGCATAGCTTACGAGTCTGTCTATTTGACCTTAAGAACAAGATAGAAGTCCTTTAAACCAGAGCTTTCAAAGAGAGAACTCGAGTGCAAGGAGCAAGGAGTTGATGGAGCGTGATAGTAGTGGTCTGGCTCGAGTGTACGCTTTAATAAAGAAAGATGCTATGATATCTAACATAGTGGTTTCAGGTATACTTCCTATAGGATTGTCACACGCTCAAGTCTTGTTTGATTTGGGGTCAATGCATTCATTCTTGTCACCCCAATTTGTTGAGTTCTTTGATAGTCTACTGGTATCGTTAGGGAAGCCATTAGATGTTTGTACCCCTTCTGGTCATATCATTCATGTGCATTTAGTTCATAAATCATGTGTGATAGTTGTAGATGGCCATGAGATGTTGGCTGATGTACATGTGTTAGACATGGATGATTTTGATATGATTTTGGGTATGTATTGGTTGTCATCATACCATGCTATGGTGGATTGTTTCAAGAAGATTGTGAAGTTCAGGCCTGAGGGGAAATAAGAATTTGTATTTTGGGGTGATAGGATGGTTCCACTGAGGCTTATATCTTGTTTGAAGGCTTCCATATTATTGAGAAGAGGTTGTGTGAGTTATTTGGCTATTGTTAAAGAAGTGGATGCAGAAGCAGATTAGATAATAGTTCACAATATTCCTATTATAAGAGAGTTTCTTAATGTGTTCCTAGATGAGTTGCCAAGTTTACCACCTGAGAGAGAGATATAGTTTTGCATTGAGTTGATGCCAGGAACAGAATCAATTTTAATACCACCATATCGGATGGCACCTGCTAAACTAAAAGAGTTAAAGGTACAATTGCAAGATTTGCTAGATAAGGGATATATACAATCAAGTGTATCTCCGTGGGGTGCTCTGGTGTTATTTGTTCGGAAGAAGGATGGCAGTCTAAGGTTGTGTATTGATTATTACAAGCTCAATAAGGTAAAAATTTGCAATCAGTATCCTCTTCCATGCATTGATGATTTTTTTATCAGCTACGGGATGCCAAGTGGTTTTTTAAGATTGAGTTGCAATCGGGATTTCATTAGTTAAGAATTTGAAAGGAAGATGTGAGCAAGATAGCCTTCAGAACCAGATATGGTCATTATGAATTCTTAGTCATGCCATTCGGTCTCACTAATGCGCCAACTTACTTTATAGGTCTGATGAATTGAGTATTCAAGCCGTTCTTGGATCAGTTTGTAGTGGTGTTTATCGATGACATATTGATTTACTCGCAGACTACGGAAGAATATGAGAAACATCTATGGTTAGTTTTGAAGACTTTGCTTGATATGCTAAGTTGTCGAAACGTGAGTTTTAGTTGCAGAGTGTGGCATTCCTAGGACATGTTGTGTCCAAGGATGGAGTGTCAGTTGATCCAGCAAAAGTAGAAGTTGTGGTGAATTGGCCAACACCTACTAGTGTTACTGTGATACATAGTTTTCTCAAGTTGGCTGGATATTATAGAAGGTTTGTCAAGGTGTTTTCTGCTTTGGTTGCTCCACTTACTCAATTGAAACAGAAGAATACCAGATATGTTTATGGAGAAGATTGTGAGAAGTGTTTTCAAGAGCTAAAACATTAGTTGACCAATTCTCAAGTTTTAGCATTACCATCAGCGTCGGGTAACTATTCTATGTATTGTGATACTTCCAGAGTTGGATTAGGATATGTTTTGATGCAAGGTAAGAATATGATAGCTTATGCATCTAGATAATTGAAGAAATATGAGCATAACTACCCAGTGCATGATTTAAAAATGGTAGCAGTTGTGTATGCGCTCAAGATATGGAGGCATTATCTGTATGAAGAGAAATTTGATGTGTTTACTAATTATAAGAGCTTGAAGTATATTTTCGAATAAAGAGATTTAAATATGAGACAAAGAAGATGGATGGAGCTTCTAAAAGACTATGATTGTATGATCAACTATCATCCGAGCAAAGCAAATGTGGTTACAAAAGCCTTGAGTCAGAAATCAGCATGTAGCTTGGCACATATGTTAGTGATTTATAGACCTTTGATTTCAAGCTTACATTAGCTAATTCACCAAGGGTTAGAATTGTCTATAGTCTTAGATAGAGATGAGTTGATGACATTGGCTGAGATTCATTTACAACCAATGATACATGGTCGAATTGTGGAATTATAATGAGAAGACCTTGAGATAGTGGAGATGATTGGAAAAGTTGAAAGTGGTGAATTACCAAAGTTTAGCCTTAGTGCTAATGGTGTCTTACATTATGGTACTCGTTTGGTTGTTCCTAATGTAGGAGATGTGAGGAGAGATATCATGAGTCAAGCATACAAGGCAGTATATAGTATGCATCCAGGTTCGACCAAAATATACAACGATATGAAGAGTCAATACTGGTGGAACGGTATGAAGAAGGACATTGGTGAATTTGTTGCGAAGTGTTTAACTTGTCAGCAAGTGAAGGCCGTATACCAAAGACCTTTTGGTTTATTACAACCTTTGGACATCCCAGAATAGAAGTGGGAACAGATTACCATAGATTTGTTAGTGGAACTTCCAACTTCACCAAAGGGGTTTGATTCTATTTGGATGATCATGGATAGATTGAGGAATTATGCACACTTTATGCCTATCAAGAGTATATATGATGTAGCGAAGTTTGCCCAACTGTTCATTAATCAGATTGTTCTTATCTCGATAGTCTCTAATTGAAGGACACTCTTCACATCATGCTTTTGGAAGAAGTTTCATGATACCATGGGTACACGATTAGATCTGAGCACAACTTTCCATCCGCAGACAGATGGACAGTCAAAACAAATAATCTAGATATTGGAGGATATGATGCGAGCATGTGTGATGGATTTTGGTGGAAGCTGGGAGCGTTATTTACCTTTGATGGAGTTTGCGTACAACAATAGTTATCAATGAGTATTCAGATGGCACCTTATAAAGCATTGTATGGTAGGAAGTGCAGGTCTCCAATTTGTTGGGATGATGTTGGTGAGAAACAACATTTGGGTCTTGAATTCATACAAGAGATAGTTGATAAGGTTAAAGTAATTTGAGAATGCCTACGGGTAGCTCAAAGCAGACAGAAGTCATATTCAGACAAGAGAAGAAAAGACATTGAGTTTTTAGTGGGTTTCAGTGTTTTTCTCAATGTATCGCCGACGAAAAGGATCATGAGATTTGGTAAGAATGGCAAATTGAGTCCGAGGTATGTAGGACCATTTGAGATTCTGGAATGGGTTGGTCGAGTGGCTTATCGGTTACCGCTACTACCATCATTTTCCAATATACATCTTATGTTTCATGTTTTAATGCTTTGAAAGTATCTACACGATCCCTCACATGTTCTAGATCAGCCAAATTACTTTCAAGATGATCTCACTTACGAGGAGCGACCTTTACGTATATTAGACAAACAAGTGACAAGTCTTAGGACTAAAGACCTTCCGTTTGTGAAAGTGGAATGGCAAAATCACTCTCAGGCAAAAGCTACATAGGAATTGAAGAAGGATATGCAAGAGAAGTATCCATACTTGTTTGAGTAACATAGCACGTACTTCATGCCTTTAGTAAATTTGGGGACGAATTTTTTTAAGGAGGAGAATTGTGAAACCTCAAAAGTTTGGTCGGTCATTATTGCTTTATGAAATCTACTTGAAGGAATGAGTTTTGAAAGTACATTTAGATGTCCTTTAATCCCCTTCACAAGTTAGTGCAAGTTCGACGAAGTTCACTCAATGAATTTCCAAGTTGCGTAGACTAGTCGATCAAGTTCGAACAACACTGACCCTTGTGTAGTAACACTACCATAACTTTCTCATAATTGCACCAAATGACACACGTGAATATGATAACTCTTTTAGACTTTTTCTAGGTGATAAAAGTATCTAGCACTAAACACTTACTATAAAAGAAGTTATGGAAGTATTTATAGTTCCAATCGAGGGAGAGAATGTCCAAAAAGAGGTTTATTGAAGAGTTCCAATATGCCATTGCCACGAAAAGATGGGATCCACCATCACCATCTCATATCTTGAGGAAATCCATAAATTTTGAGCCAAACATATCTAGAGAGTACACATAAGCTAGAACACAATGGCATAACACTCACAATACATGGTACCATACTAAGCTACCAAGCTCACATATGGATGGTTAATAGGTTATTTTTTAGCAGTTTAAGGAAGTGGTAAGCAATTTAGTTTATACTCAAGTTTAGAAGTTCTTCCACAATGTTTGGGTTCCCTATATCTTAATGCTACTATGATTGTCTTTGGTATCTATGCTAAAAACATCAACTGCTCAATTTTGTTACATCTGTAGTGTTCTATATAGGATCAAAAAGATTTTAGTAAGTGAAATAATGTGCCTCCTAGATGTGCTTGTTGGTTTGAAATAGTCTACCTTTGTATCAGGCGCATAAGTATTGAATAACATTATCATCTTATAAGATGCAATCTACTTGATGACTTGCAAAATTGGTAAGAACAATTGGATGGTTATTAAGCTTAATTTAGAGAAAGATGATGACCCTCTTAGTTGAAACTTCCTTACAGGATGATGATCTTGATAGTCCTCTTATTGATTTTTATAGTTTGGATCATATAGTGTATTTTGACTACCATGATACATGTCTAATGGAATGATGGAAAAACTGACGCTTTCAACCTATCCTGTGAGAATGATTAGAATGACCTTGTGTCTCCAGTTTTTTTATTCTTTGCCTGGAGAGTCTATGACATAATATGTAAAAAGTTGTGTAAGATTAAAAATTATCTCATGTTAGGTTAACATGCTACACCCTATCTAAGTTGAAGTTTACTTATGCCATGAACCTCATGTATAAAAAATCAACAACCAAGGTTGTTGTGGTATGAGATCTCTTAGTGATATTTTTTACTACTCAAGACAACAAATTAGCCTTCCTAATTCTAAGTTTATAGTTTATAGAATGTTGGCTTGGAGTTAGTTGATTAACTCAATGATATGTTGGATAATCTCTTGACCATGAATTTGAGATAGTATATTGGCCTCACAAGAATCCTAAATTGGAGTTACCATCAGAGTTACTATTATGTACTAGAGAAGCTTCAGAAAAAGATAGTTGGATGGAAAAGAAGATCAAAGAGTATGACGAGTTGCCTAACGTTTACTCGATTGGTTATTTTATCATAATTGGGCAAATCATTTTATCATATTTGGATAAACTATTTTATTAAACCTCTTCTTTGAAAAAGTTGGGATTGCTTTGAAAGAATCATTTCACAATAACTAGGGATTTGGTTAGTCAACATCGTAAAATTTGCCACATATTTTTCACACGTTTCATTTTGCACAATTATGTTCAACCAAAATTTTCATCAGTTTTTAATAATTTTTAAAGTTATTTGTATTTAATAATTTAATTAATGTAGTTCAAAAAAATTGTAGAATTTATATGACCAAAAGTCATATCATCTTTATATAATTTTCTTTACTATAATTTTCTAGATATGGATCCTACTTAGGAAAATTCGAAATCTAATTTTCAATCTACTTCAAATTGAGATTCTACTTCTTATAATTTTATGATTAATTTTAAAGTAAATTACTCTGAGGTCCCTAGCTTATGTCCTTATTTGTAACAAGATCTTTGGCTTATCGGAATTTAGTTCAGGGTCCTTACTTTTAATCAAAATATTGATCTAGGTTCCGTGGCTGATGTTAGTTCCAAATTTCTTTTTTGAAATATAAAATGATATTTATACCCTTACAATTAAAAAATAACCATCCTCTGGAACTCCGTCAACGTTAACCTCAATATCATCTTCTTCCCCCTATCCCCACCCCTCATTGTTCCTAACCAATCCTTCAACACATTTGTATTCATCAACATAACCTACAACTACCCCTCGAGTGCCTCCTTTTTGTTGTGCATCTCTTTCAACCCTAAATTCACAACCTCCTCGTGCCTCTTAAGCATAGCCTACGCCCTGAATAACCCCTCCATATCCATCTCTAGTGCCATCCTCATCCCTACGGGTGCATTTGGTAGTAAGGCTTGGACAGGACTGGACAAAGTTTTTTGTCCAAGCCTATGTTTGGCACAAGAAATGGACAAGACAAAATTGAATCCTTGTCCAAGCCCACTCCTAATTTCTTGTCCCACCTATTTCCATGGGACAAAATTTTTTGTCCAAGGACAGAAATCTCTTATGGCATGTTTTTACCATGTTACCTTATAATATTTCTTTTCTCTTATTTGGTACCATATTTACTCAATCATTAATAATCATTTTCTCTAATATAAATTTTTAGATCTTATATACAATTTTTTTAATTGGGATTCATTTAAATTTTCTATATTTCATATTTCGGATATAAATCCATATAAAAATATGAAAGTGGTTAATCTATATATTTGATCAACACATACATATTTACAGTGATATTATTTTAGTGAGTCACTCAAATAAATAAATTTAACATACCCATTTGTTATATAGTGTACATGCATGAATAATTTTTAATAATATTTTATCTTTACAAAAATATATTTGTTTAATTATGTGATATCATATTAAAAATATTTATAATATAATTAAAATGATCTAAATTCATAAGGATTAATTTTGAATATTTAGTTTTAATTCTGATTTTTTATTCAAAGATTTTATTTCTATGATATAACATTATTGTTAATGTAATGATTGATTTTACTCAGTTTAATGAATATTATCTGATGTAGAATATTTTTATCTTTATCAAAATTTTAGATTAAATTATTATACATATACAATTGAAAAATAGACAAAATATTCAATCATGTACTGAAATAACCAAACATAGGACAGTACAGCTAGAACAAGTAGTTCTGTCCAGTACTGTTCTGTCCAGTACTGTTCTGTCCTGTCCAGAAGTCGTACCAAACGCACCCTACCATATCCCCAAGCACTACCACCATGATCTTATTGATTGTATTGCTCTTATAAACCTTACCTGCATCTTTAGTAGTCCAATACAGAAATAGTCTCCGACTCAAACTCGAGCTCAAGCTAGGGTTTAGAGGGTAGCATAGAGAGTACAAGGGTGGGTGATGGGCGAACATATCAGACAGTTGGCAAACGAGGTCAATAAAATTCGTGCTAGGATAAACCCTATCATGGAGGTAGGGAACGAAGACGAGTCCTCAGGTGGTGACGTAGGGATATGAGTGTTTGATAATCATGCCATGCGTGGGGTTCACATAGACAACAGGTGGGTGGCAGGGGTAAAACTCTATAACTTTTGGGCCTGGTAAGGCATCCTTGGCTTCATCGCCAACCTCTTCAATCCTTGACACTCCCTCGAGCTCACGTCCATTATTTCACTCATTACTATGGTCAATACCCCTCTCTCTCTCTCCCTTCTATCCTATATTCATCGAGGATGGTGCCACATCGATCTTCCCAAATTGAGATGGGTTTCAATCCATTGTTACGAGATTGTGATTGGTTTCCGTCTATGGGAAGACAACAAAGGGTGGTGTGGGCGGCGTTGATCCTAGAGTATGGTGCCATGCTGGTCTTCCCAGAGCTTGACCGATCCCTCGGCTTGATAGAGGTGTCCCATTCTGATGTTGTCAAAAAGATTGGAGTAGGGTCGTGTCGAGAAGAAGATTTGAGTTTTTTTTCTTATTGTTAGAGGGTATAAAGGTCATTTTACATGACAAAATAATAAATTAAATATTGATATCAGCGAGGAGCTTGAAACTAATATTTTATTGTAGAGCATTAACCTTATACCAAATCTTGATAAACCAAGTATCCTAATACAAATACGAGGATAAGCTAAGGACACAATTAATTTAGGGAAAATTACCCTCAGGCCCCTCGGGTTTGCAAAAATTCGTGTTTTAACCCCCCTATTTTTTTTATTATCATTCAACCCTTGAATCTTAAAAGTGTATAATTTAGCCCCTGTCGCCGGAATCCGGCGATTTCTCCGGCGAAATGGCCCCTAAGATTACTAAAATACCCTTTTCCTTCAAAAAGTAAAACAATAAATTGAACATAATAATAATTCGTATTGAGCTGAAATTTTTCATGACGCATCCTAATAATATACATCATTTACGTAAAATATTTCAGAAATTTTGGAGATACAAAAGTATTTTTTTTTATTTTCCAACGTGCCAAAATCTTGTAACATCATATAAAATAGAAAAATTGTTTAATTGGGCTGAAACTTGTCCCATGTGTTCTTAAGCATATTTAGTGAATTTAGGACCTAAAACTTGTTCTATGTGTCCTTTAGCATCTTTACTAAAGACTCTATCTTTAGTAAAAAAATAAATTAAAACTCTATATTTTTGGTATTCGCAGACTTTTTCAAAATTGGCTCATGAGAATCCAGACTTTTTGATTCCTAAATTCATTAAATATGCTAAAAGACACATGGGACAAGTTTCAGCCCAATTAAACAAATTTGCTATTTTACATGATTTTACAAAATTTTGGCACGTTGGAAAATAAAAAAAATACTTTTGTACCTCACAAATTTCTGAAATATTTTACGTAAATCATGTATAATTTTAGGATGCATCATGAAAAATTTCAGCTCTCAATTTATTTTTTTACTTTTTAAAGGAAAAGGGTATTTTAGTAATCTTAGGTGCCATTTCGCCGGAGAAATCGCCGGATTCCGGCGACAGGGGCTAAATTATACACTTTTGATAAGATTCAAGGGTTGAATGATAATAAAAAAAATAGGAGGGCTAAAACATGAATTTTCGCAAAGCCGAGGGGCCTGAGAGTAATTTTCCCATTAATTTATCCTTTATTTTATACATCTATGAAAAGTCCAAACCTAAGTTGGTTTATGAATTTATGAGACTTTTGATGAGCTTTGCAATAGAGAAGTTGAACTCATTTTATGAAAAGACTTGATTGACTATATTTAACAAAAATTTAGTAATCATAGTCAATTATATAATTTAAAATTATTTATACTTTTTTAAATTTTCATAAAATTTATGTGGTCAAGAATTGTTTCAAAATTCTCACGAGTTCACAATCACTTCTCTTATTTTTCTATAATTGATTCATCGTTATTATAATATTTTAGATAAGGATCCTAATTTCCAAAGTTCTCAAGTAATTCTCATTCTAGTTCAGATTGAGATTCTACTTTTTATTAATTTTATGCATTTATGGCAAGTCAAAATCAAAGTCAATTTACGACTTTATGAGGCTATTTTTTTATTAACTTCACAATAAAGAAGTTAGTATCACTTTAAGAAAAATTTTGATTGACCATATTTGACAAAATGTTGATAATTGTAGTTAATTATATAATTTATAATTATTTTAAAAAATTTATTTTATAATTAATTATGGAATTTGTAACTCCATATATTTATAATTTGAATAATTTATAAGTATTTTTAGTTTTTCGCAAAAAAATTGTTTTTGTTAGTTGAGAATTAATCTTAATAGTTTTAAATTTTTTCAAAATTAGTTTTGAGTTCAATAAAAATAACGTTATTAAAAGAAAGCAAAGATTACGTGGAACTGACGTAACGTAAGCATCACCTTTAACTACTCTATAGGAAAAAATGATTGTATAACTACAAACTCACATGACATGACTATAGCAAATTCATATATTTGCACCTAATCTTATAGAATACAGAAATAGGAAGGAGAGGAAAAAGCCCAAAGACGTATAATGCAGAATTATAAGACCACCCACAACAAAAGGAACACGACACTCTCCCTTGCTGTATGCACCAACAAAATTCTTCCTCCCCTAACGCGTGCTAATGCGGGTTAGTCTGCTGCTTGTCACGGGACATTTCGCGACCCTACACCATATTGGTGCCCTTGCGTGCATGGCAAGATCTGGTTGGTAGGCGTGACAATTTATGCCTCGTATTATTGTTGAAAAAATTTTAAAAATTTTAAAAATAGTTTGTACCATTTTCATCTTTTTGTTCAAACAATGTTTTTCTGTTGTTAATTATTTTATAAAATTATTTGTATACGATAAAATAACTGATGTTATTTAGATTATGTAATTTAAAAAATTCATGTAATTTTATGTTATTATGTAGTTGCCAAAATTATGTAATTATATAATTTCATGTAATTATAGAAAAAAATTTATAACTTAATGTGGTTTGACATAACATAAATATTTGATTAAAAAAATTTTATTTCAAAATTAATTTTTATTTTTTATATTCTTTCAAAACGATATAAATCATAAATTCAAAACCCTAAATTGTTAGCTTTAAATCTTAAATTCTCTGTATTTTCAATTCGAATTCTTTATAAGTATTTGAATTATATAGTTAACTATGTAATTGCAACTTCATGTATTTCTAATTCAAATTATTTATAAATTTTTTGTATTTTATAAAATAATTATTTTTGTTAGTTCAGAGTTCATTTTAATATTTTTAAATTCATCCAAAATCATATTCGAGTTTAATATAAGTAAATACATTAAAGAAAGAAATGGAACTAATGTGCATCTTAGTATGATCCGCATTGGTGTCCCCGCTACAATGTGCGCCCTAGGCGCCACGTCAGCCGCGCCCCTGCTCTCAGTTTTCAGCTCATAATGGTGCCCCTGCTACAGTGTTGTGTAGGGACATCCTAGCAAGTTCCCTAAGTGCTGTGCACCAATCTGAAGTTTGCCGAATCAGGAAGACAATAAGGCCAAATTGCCATTTTGTTCCATTATTTCCAATTAAGTCCTTTCCGTTTTTCAATTCAGTTCCATTTAGTTGTTTTAATTCGGATGTATGTTCATTCGTGACTCTTGGTCGAGTAGGCATTATGACCAACCAAGATTCACTTCGTATTCTCCTTTAAATATGTAATCCGAATATTTGAATAAACAGATTTAAATGAATTGAGTTTATCTCTTAAAATTACCGAGTGTAATTTGATTTATGCATGGATTTGCATGGTGCATGGACTTGCACATTTAATTAACATTCTCCCTAGCTGGCCATTCGTTTATGAACCCCTATGGTTATACAACGTAAGTTGTTTCAAAGTTATCCATTTCTTATTCAGTATCATTTGTATCCTTCTTTGCTTTCGTGCCAAGTTTCTTCCATTCTTACCAAATCAAACGAATACAAACCCTAATTTCCGAGTTCTTTTTGTTCAACCACACCCTTTTATTCATTCGAATCACTCATTTCACCAATTGAACAACTTCATTCCGCTGTGCCACATCACAGTGACACGCCCTGGGCACCACGTCAGCTTTTTAAAAATTCAGCTAACTATATCAGAATCGAGTATTTTTTTCGCGTAACTTAAAAAAATGCTAGATTTAATTTCGAAGTGTCACGTTTTGAGAAATAGAAATTTTATAAAATTCAAAAAATATTACATGCGAACTTGGAAACAATTACATAAATTTAAAAACTGAAATTGATTACATCAAAATATATTACATTACATTTAAAAAAACATAAATCTCTTAGTTCTTACATTAATCCTAAACTAATGTACAAGTTCAACCGCATTCTCTTATCATCATCTAAGAGGAGCTCGAAAGCGTCTATGACTAACTTGTACGCTTTCTTAGTAATTGTTGATTTGATATTCTCGGGGGCGACGAACTTTCCAATACGACAAAAAGCATGCGCAAAAGTGTCCGGGCTTGCGAGGATCTTGTATGCGTTGGGCACCATATCGTAATCTTCGGCAACAAATAAGATGCGGAATGTGGCATGGTAGTGTTTGAACCTCTCATTGTATGGGTCCATATGCCATGTCATAATGGACATGTCGTAGGCTTCACGGAGCTTCTCATCTCGGAAATGCTCATTTACCATCTCCAACATTGACTCGGCCATAATAAAAAATATGTAGATTGTGTTGAAAGATAAGAAAGATAAGAAATTTTAGTGTGAAAAATTATGAAGAAGGTAGTAGTAATTTATAGAATTTACAAATGAAGTAAGACCACAAAATTTTTACATCAAATTTGGACCACACACATTTTTTTCATCCAAAAAGTCTTGTTATTTGGATTCAAAAAATTGTATAAAATTAACAAAAAATTATAAAAAAAATTTAATTGCACAAAAAAGTTAAAAAAATAAAAGGAATTTTTAGAATTTTTTTCCGATTTTGTTTTATTTTGTTTTATTTTTTTAAAAAAATAATAAAAAAATATTACCCCAGGCGACGTGGCCCAATCAGAGCGGGCCACGTGCCCAGCGTGAGACGCCCCTGTTGAGGCGAGGCGCGCCCCGCTGACACGCAAGGGCACCGTGCGTATCAGGTCGCCTCCAATCAGGAGGCGACATGTAGCGGCCCCAGGCCGAGCAACCGGACCGCTGCGGGTGGTCTAAGTAAAAATATTATAACATAAGCATGCTCCCCAATTACTGTAGACTAATGGAGCGGGATCGTCATACCCGTATGATGGTGGTGGTCTAAATGGAGCCGAGTTCAAGGTTGCCTGCCAAGTGCCACGTTGGTTTTGGGCTATAAAAAATCGAAGCAAAATAGAAATAATGAAAAATCACTCGCATGAATGAGCCCAGAAAGAAAATCTAGAGGGTAGTCACAATATTACCTTTAATGACAACTTTTCAAGAGTGGCGAGAAATTATTATTTATGAGTGGATTTGGAGGGGACTAGTTATTAGTCCCCATGTGGGGACTAAAGAAAATGAGTTAATAAAAAAGGGTGATTCGGTAAAATTCCATTGATTTATTTCTGTCTCCATAATCTCTGAAACTACTATCCTATTTTGAATTAATTGATTTATCTCTCCAATTAATTAACCTTTCACCTAATTAGCATAATCTCCTACCTAATTAGCAATTTATTTCTCCTATTAATTAACTTATCACAAAACCCTAATTAGTAGCTGTCATTATTCTAATCACTAAACTATTCTCTCTATGTTTTCTCATTTACTGGTTTATTGGTTTATTGATTTATTGGTTTATTGGTTTACTGGTTTAATAATTTCCTGGTTTACTGGTTTATTTGTTTATTGATTTACTGGTTTATTGGTTTACTGATTTACTAGTTTATTGGTTTACTGGTTTAATGATTTGATGGTTTACTGCTTTATTGGTTTATTGATTCATTTTTTATTTGTTTATTGATTTACTGATTTACTGGTTTACTGATTTATTGGTGTATTGGTTTACTGATTTTCTAATTTACTGGTTTATTGATTTACTAATTTACTGATTTACTGGTTTAGTGGTTTAATGATTTGCTGGTTTACTGATTTATTGGTTTACGAATGTGGACGGTCAATGGGCGAACGATAACGATGAATGCGAAGGGGAGGAATGCGAACGACAACGACGATAAATGCGAAGGGAAGGAATACAAATGGCGACCAAAGAGGGCGTTCAACGACAATGAATGCGAAGGGGAGGAATACGAATGGCAACGGTCAATGGGTGTGGATATCAAAATATGAACGATGATGGCAACGTTTCGCTGTGACGGCATGTTCATTTTTTCTTCTTCTTTGTTTCTCTCTCCAGAACTAGGGATTTTGCTTTTTGAGGAAGGAATACAAAAGGTTTTGTAAATGGAAGAAGAATCGTGAAGGATGGAGTGGGTTTAAATTTTAAGTTTTCCTAAAAAAATGAGATATTTAATGATGATTATGCTAAAAAAGAGGAAAGTCATTAAGTGCTGGGTTTTTAAGTTGAGTAATAGGTCAAAAATGTCCTTGAGCTATTTTACACCTTTAGATCAGAATATTTTTAAAAAGATTCTAATCAGATGGTCTAGATTTAAGTCCCCATATGGGGACACCCCCTCTTTAGTCCCCATAGAATCCAATTTCACCCAACTCGCATATGCGCAGTCCAAACCAAGTTGAATTTACGTAATTAACCGCCAATAAGGAACAACATTAATGGAGGGAGGGCGTATTTTTGAGTTGTCGGATCAAATTAAATTAAGTAAATTGTCCTCACGTCTCCAGCCTTTGCTGAAATTACTATTTTTTGTCTTTTCTATTTCGAAAAAGAGACTTTTATCCCCCTACTTTGCTTAATTATCACTCTAAGGTCCCTGTACCGAAATCGAGAAATTTCTCCAGCACTAAGGAACTAAAATGTCTATTTTGCCCTTTAGTAAAAAATTAAAAAGAATAAAAAAATCCCATCTTTCTCGGCATCTCTAAAATGCGATGTGTTGCATGAGTTTTAGTCGATCGTCATCCCCCGTCTCTTTCATCCCTCTACATTATCGTCCACCTCTTTGCCGATCCAAATCTCCGAAAATCCCTCTCTTTCTCTGTTTATCTAAAATGCAATTGAACCCATCCCAACCAAGCGCCTCTTAGCCTAGTATGAAGTTCCAATATTGACTTCTCCTTTGTTGAACCTTCTCTAAAAGTCGATTCCCATTTTCCCTTTCCAGTCTTAGCTGAGCCACGTGCTAACCCCTACCTTAGAGAAGATCGAAACCCTCGTCGTAGGTCCCTCTTCTTCCTCCTCGATCAGGGAACCACTCTAGCCGAAGTCTGACGTCGATGCCATCTCCTCATCTTCGACGACCAGATCGAGCTCTAAGTGCTCAAATCCCTACTATCGGGGGTTACCTCGATCTTGATCTGGATACACAGGTACTACTTGTTGCTTATCGTTAGGACTTGCTATGACATCTACATGAGGAGCAAGAATGTGGTGATATCACTCTTCTCTTTTTGAGTTTTTTTTTTAATTTTTGACTAAAGAGCAAAATAGACTTTTTAGGTCCCTTGGTGTCGAAGAAATTTCTCGATTCCTGTACTAAGGACCTAAGAGTGATATTTAAGCAAAGTAGGAGGACACAAGTTTCTTTTTAAGAACAGGAGGGACAAAATAGTAATTTCAGCAATGACTTGGGACATGAGGACAATTTACTCAATTAAATTTAAATTTGATAAGATTTTTATATGTTACATCATTTTTTAATAAATATTTAATATTATTTATTTAATAAATATTCAGATTCAAGCCATAGTACAAAATATTATACTTGTGTTTCCATTAGTTTTGTTATGATCAGTTTTATTATTTTGTTTGATTTTTTTATTTGAACATTTCGGGACTTGTTTTGGTCTGTTTTATTATTTAGGGTAAATTACCCCATAGTTTCTGATCTTAATCGAATTCTTCTATCGGGTCCCTCGTTTCTCATAAATGATTTAGGCGTCCTTGTATTTTGAAAAAAATATTGGCCTCGAGTCCCTAGTTGACTTCAACACCCGTTTTTTCATTTTTTCTCAAGTGAAATGACTATTTTATCCTTCACAAAAAGACAAAATAAGATGAAATTTTTTTTAAGGATAAAATAGTCATTTCACATGACAAAAAAATTGAAAAACGTGTTGAAGTCCACCAAGGACCTAGGAACAATATTTTTTCAAAATACATGGACAATTAAATAATTTTTCAAAAAATAGAATCCCAAAAAAGACTGTAATTAAGACTACGAAATAATTTGCCATATTATTTACCTCTATTTAAAAGGGTGCATCGTATCTTGGTCCTCACGTTATTAGTATCAGTTTATTTATTTTTTTTTGGTGATAACGTTATTAGTATCAGTTGAGTCAGCCCACTCGTAACTTTCTAAAATGGGACCCTTATTTCACTACGCAAGCCAACTACCTAACTTACTTTCCCATCTCATTTTTTTTTTCTCGCCCATTCATTATTTTGAAATGTTAATGCACCTTTCATTAGTTAACTTTACTTAAAAAATTGAGTTTAACTTTAAACAATATAAAAAGAATTAGTTTAAAAATAGGAGTTGACAATATTACATTCTAAATATGAATAGTACACAAAATCAGATTTTCTTCATCATGGCAACCAGCAGCGATACCAAAGGAAGTATTATAACTGGACTCCAACAAAATAATTATCTTACCCAACTTGAAAACCCAAAAGAGGAAAAATAACAAATAGAAATAGCAAGACAGTGAGATTTTTGTTAAGAAAATCAAAAGGCAGAGAAAATTAGGAAAAACATCCGGGGCCCCAATCCAAAAGAATCATAGTCTATTTTATTAGAAGAAAAAAATCCGTAGTTTATTTCGTTTCCAAATATCGGCTCTGTAGGGATCCTATATAATAATATAACAGGATTCGCTCTCTCTTCCAAATAACCAAAGATGTATCCTAGTTTTATAAGACCGGTCAAGTTTAGTGAACATAAGAGACTAAGCAGGAAGTTCACTAAAACCTCCTCTAAACCCACAAGTCTTTTGCCCTCTCCTCCAAAGGTTGTTCGGATTTCTTTCACCGACCCGAACGCCACCGACTCCTCCAGCGACGACGAGGACGTCGAAGACCGGTCGTCCTTCGTCTGTCCGTTGCGGATGAAGCGCTACATCGACCAGATCACCATTGAACACGCTGACGCAGCCACTACCTCAAGCATTCCGGCCCCCACCAGGACTAAGAAACGTCGGCCTCCTAGGAAGCAGGAGGCTCCTCCGGCGCGGGCCGGAGAGGCGAGGAAGTTCCGGGGAGTGAGACAGCGGCCGTGGGGAAAATGGGCGGCCGAGATTCGAGACCCGGAGCGACGGGTTAGGCTGTGGCTGGGGACTTATGATACCGCCGAAGAAGCTGCTATGGTCTACGACAACGCTGCTATAAAACTGCGTGGCCCCGATGCTTTAACCAACTTTATCGCCCCTCCTCCTTCGAAGCCGGTGAACCCCAATGTCCCCCTCGAATCAATTTCGTCTGGCTACGAGTCAGTAGGCGAGGAATCTGGCGCATTGTCTCCGATTTCGGTCCTCAACTTCCGGTCCACTCAATGCGAACCGGAGGCCTCCAAGCCGGCGCACAAAGAGGAGATCGGATGCTCCTCGCTGCCGGAAATGGACTTGGACGGGATTCGCTTCCTACACGATGAGTCGTTCGTCGACGATCTGTTCAACTTTCCCTATCCGGAGCTGGACATCTTCAACGACGACATGGCCTTCCCGTTGTCCGAAGACTTCGGAGGCGTGTTCCTTGACATCCCGGACGATATGAAACTTGGCCTCGCCGGTGACGACTATTTCCGGGACATGGATTTTTCCTTACCGGCTATTGTCTGAAGTTGTGTTTGTGTGCTCGGATTGTTTGTGTGCCTGGATTGTTGTCGCCGCCGTTGAGTTAACCTCTTTCGGCAAAAATTTTGTACCCGGTCATATATCAGTTTAGTGTCTGATAGAGTATAGTATCATCGGCTTGCTGTTTAATTATATTTTTTTACCAATTTTGTTCGAGTTATATAAGGAAACTTAATTGTTTATTTCTTTCCAGTATAATATGGTATGAAATCTTGTGCTTAAGGTTGATAATCTGTGTGTAAGGCTGCAATACTATCATAGTGTGCACAATATTATTGCTCTTGTCTACGCCTGTTCGTCTCGCGTTATTATAAAGCTTGACATATCCGCCTTTTAATATCAGAAATTCGTCGAAAAATCGAACATTAAGAACTCTACCAACTGAAACATCTCTGCCGAGTCTCCTTTTGAGGTAAAATAACTGGTGAGTTTGCGTGATAAGGTTAGCTTTTTTTTTCTTTTAGAATAATAAGGTTAGCTGGAACATGTAAATGTAATGTAGCAAGTTGTCTGGTAATGCCACAGTGGCATTCTTTTGAAGCCCACACGAGGAGGCGCGATTTGCGGTTGTGGTCGGTCAACGCAGTCAAGTCGGTGACCAACCCCTTTTGTGGCGGAGGGCCCCCTAACCTATCATTTCCACCCCCCTTTGTGGGTAAATTATCCTGAGTGGGACTTGTAAAATTTCAGTAATTCAAAAATTATTTTATCTTTTTTAGTCTTTGTTTAAATATATTTTGGATTCCTGATTTACGTCATTGGAGAACTATATTGAACATTTGAAAAGATTGATGATGCAGCCAAGACTGACATTTGAAAAAAAAAACCACAAAATAACTTTTTAAATAACATGGATGTTATTTGTAGTGATGTATAAACCAGGGACCTAATGAAAATTCGGCCCTTTTCTTTTAATTTTCTGGGTCTCGCGTGCACCTTTTCTTTATTTTTAGTCCCCGTTATTTGGCCAGCCGACAAGTTAAAACGGTCGTCGGAGATAATAACGACAAGGGTTTCAATTTTCCAAGAATTTGTTTTCCATATCAACGAACTTCGCTCTTACAAGTTGCAAATGATTTTACGGCCATTTGTTGAATTTAAAGTTACCTATTAATTAAACTACTGGTTAATTCTTATTAGATTTTTTAATACCGTATCCTTATAAAGTGATATCAATATGATCGGATAAAAATATAATTTTAGAGAGATAATTACATAGAAAGGTTTACATTTTTTCCAAAGATAGTAATATTAAAAATTTGAATAATAAATTCGTCATTAATAAAAAAATATTATTATATTCAAATTACCTAAATCTTTACTTCTCATGCCAATTCAAATAATATATTCAATGAAAATATTTTCTTACAACAAGATAACGATCACAAAATAGTATTTTAATGCATTTCTAAAATTTGAAAGTATGAAATGAAATATCACTTTGTGGAAAAATTAGGACCGTAATTTATGATTAAAATTTTCTAAAAAAGTATACATTATTATGATAAAGACGTTATCAATTTTTTTCACTAATCTAGATTTAGAATCAAGACTTTTTAATAATTTAAAATAAATAATCACTTTAAAAGATATTCCTTTAAATAGATTTACTATATACAATATTTGTATATCTAGTGGAATTACTATTTCAGATTACAAAACTATTTTATAAAATATTTAGAACTCATAAAAAAAAATTACTATTGAAGTTGGTACTTATGTAATTCACACGTGGAAGTGGATTCTATTTCACCTGGGGAAGCGTTATGTTCTCCTAAGACCATTAATAGTTGTGAATCTGTATCATGTTTTCTTTTTTTTCTCTTGTCTACATTAGTTCTTGAAGTTTACCATATCATTTCCACATCAACTCTATTTTTTTTAAACAATTACTAAATAACATTTGAATATAATGTCGAACAAATTTAGAAATTTTAAAACTAATTTCAAACAGACCAAAATAATAAAATTTTGGAAATACAAAATTACTTATAAATAATTCAAATTACAAATAGGTAAAATTATAAATTAAATGATATTTAGTGTTTAGGATATATAATTTATGATTTAGGGTTAGGTTTTTGATTTAGGTTTACATTAAGTCGCAAAATTCCAACCAAAACTATTTTATTCTAATCAAAATTACCTAATTATATAAATACATATTTTTTTCTAATTACATAATAACATCAAATTATATAAAAAAATTCAAATTACAAAGCTTAAATAATATAAATGAAATTACTGAAAATAGTTAATTTTATAAAATTATAAAAAAAGTCCCAATACAATGGTGCAAACTAGTATAAATTTTTTAAATTTTTTTTAATTTTCCAAATTTATTTCTCCTAAAAAAATTCAATTTTTTTGAAATATATCGCATGCCAAACGAAAGAAATGTAAAAATTTTCTAACACCAAATTAAATACTTCTTAATACTTAATAAAAAATTATTGGGAAAAGTTCATCTTAGTACCCTATGGTTTCACGGATTAACACTTAGCGACCGGTGATTTCAAAAAATCCAAAACAACCCTGAGGTTTCAAAAAGACTTCACGGGCAGCAGCTCCCTTGCCCGGGACCAAAACGATGTTGTTTTACGGGTGCCATGGCATTCCAGCTCAGCGAACTTAACTTGACGTGTTTTAACAAAATATAACAAAATCGATGAGAGATAAGCCCTAAACCCAAACCCTAAGTCCCCATTGAAACTGAGATGCGAGAAGGATTACCTGGATTTTCTCGCGAGGGGAGGTCCACTTGCGGGAAGGGAGGGAACGAATGGAAGACTTCCATTAGAATGCTTGAAAGAGGAGGGGAAGGTTTATGGTCGAAGTTTTGAGAGTAGAAAGTTGGAGGGAAGGGAGAGAGAATGGGAAGGAGAATTGGGGTTAAAGAATTGGGAATTTAGGTTAGAATAAGAGGGGGGGGTTTTTGAAAAAATATAAATTAATCAGGAATTAATATTGTTAACAAAATTAGAACACGTCAAGTTAAGTTCGCTGAGTTGGAATGCCACGTCACCCATAAAATGACGTCGTTTTGGTCCCGGGCAAGGGAACTACTGCCTGTGAAGTCCTTTTGAAACCTCAGGGTTGTTTTGGATGTTTTTGAAACCACAGGTCGCTAAGTATCAATCTGTGAAATCACAGGGTACTAATGTGAACTTTTCCCAAAATTATTTTAATAATAAAGTATTTGAAAGTGAAGAACAGCTTAAGTAAAATAACTCAACAGAATAGCATAATCAATTTAAAAGTGCAGAAAAGTGGTCAAATCTTCACCCTCATCCCAACAATCCCCGAGCATCAAATAATAAAAAATAGGAAAAAGTCACTTTTAGTACCTTGTGGTTTCTACGAAAATCACTTTAGTACCCTGTGGTTTAAAACTCATCAATCGGGTCATACCTCATCAATTTTCCATCACTTTGGTCCCAAAATTACGATACTACCCCTCCCTCAATCAGAACCTAACCAAACCCACATCTAATTCAACCCAATGGAGCGTAAAAAATAGGATATGACTCGGATTGAGCTAATATTTTACAAGAAGTATCCTAAAAATATACATGTACAAAAACAAAAGTGATTAAGGGAGGGGTAGTATCATAATTTTGGGACCAAAGTGATGGAAAATTGGTGAGGTATGACCCGATTGATGGATTTTAAACCACAGGGTACTAAAGTGATTTTTGCAGAAACCACGGGGTACTAAAAGTGACTTTTCCCTAAAAAAAATTAAAAAAACACATGATAAAATATGCCACGTGACCCAATCACAATGCGTCACGTAGACAAATTGCTAGTGTGGTACGAGTTTGTTTGGCTATCCCCTGACACACGAGTTTACCATATATGTCATGGGAGGGTAGGCTCCGTGCTAATAGGAGCTTGCCACATCATCGCGGGGGATTGTACGATCTCTCCTTATAAACGGTCTAATACAGAAATGTACCATACTAATCAAAAAGGTTGTAGTACACATTATGCACGTGATTTGTGATTGTTGAATCACGTGAACAAAATAGATTCGACTACCCAGATTTCACAATTAGAATGATGGTCCAAATTTTTCCTAGATATACAGTCCAGATTAATTGTGTACACGTTCTGAAAGTATGTATCAGTGCACAAGTACACATAATGGAGTCATGTGTACAATAACATTTTGACATACGAATGTCTGATTGCAGTGTGCCCCTTAGCCTTTTCTAACAAATACTAACCCGAAAAAAATCTAACATGTACTAAATAAATTAGGTTTAGGTCTTAATTGCATTCAACAATAAACCTTCTATATCTAACATCAACGTGTATAGTGACAGAGGTACATGGAAATTAGTTGGACATTTGAAATATTTTCGACTTGATTCAAGAAGGGTAATATGATACTCCGTAATTAATTTTAATGTTTAAGTGATTTGGTGGATATTATATATAACAAAATGTGTTGTCTAAGTAACTTAGGAGAACATAAAGAAACAAACTCAAAACTGTCCAGAGTGATCATCCCGATGACGATCTTAACGAGATGCAAAAAACACAGGCAAAAACGAGTCGAGGAAAAAGAGTTTTTATTGAGTTGAAAAGAAAAAATTGAGTATATGAGTTTGGCTTATGATTTTTGAGATCCCGTCAACCTAACCCGAGCAATCCTTATATACAAAAAAGTTTCACAACCTCGGCCGCCTACATAAGCCATATTCTAGTTGAACACGAATACTCAAGAACTATCCTCATCGACATCTATTTTTATCCGATTCGAATTTCTTCAGCAACTAAAAGATTGTTTGCCTTCTCAAACTTGTGTCCATGCATGATCCAAAAAATCTTGTCCTTCTAGAGTTTGTGTCTGCTTGTAACTCCCAAGAGACCGAGTGCATATGATCCCTCTCAAAGCCTTTCTCTAACAAAACTAATAATCAGACCTTAAGATTCTACCAAATACCAACTAGCAATCCAATTTCCAAGTATTACGACTAGCAAACATCTTGACAAACCCGAGGCCAACTTCAACAAATAAAATCTAATAGCTGCTTGTAATTCTATTAGATTTTGAGTTCAAATGATCTTTTAGCATCCTTGCATCCCAAGTCTCATCAACATGCTAACTATAAAATTGTAGATGTATATCCCGGCTATGCATAAAAACTTGAAAAGACTAAATCAAACTTCAGAATAAAAATTATGAATTTTGCCATAAACTTGTAGTCTGCTCGCCATCACTTGCGAAATACCAGCAAGCCACTTGCTAATTTATAAAATCGGTGATCCACCGCTTATTATACTCAGAAAAAGCGAGCTACTCGTTATGCCCAATGATTGTTCATTATTCCCCAAATAATCTCATTACTTATTATACTCAAACAACACGAATCCAATTGGTACTTAGTCCATCTCGTCTCCACTTCAGCGATACCAAAATATTTTCATGTCTCAATACAAAGTGTACCTTCTTTTTGAGCACACATCAAGAAATAAATTCAAAGTTAGATGCACGTGACATGGAGTAGGATCAAGATGAGAGATCTTCTAGAAAAAAATTTTGGGTGGTGCAAGTACGGATAAAAAACGATCCGTATTGGTTGTGAAGCAAGTCATTCAAATCATATGGAATTACATTTTGTATTTAGAGCGACTTCAACTTGTACAGTATAGTTTGGGAATAGAGCGTGCCAATTGCTAGAGATTGAACGAAAATGGAGCCAAAGAGAGCACGAAGGAGGTAGGAAGGTCGGATCGAAACCCTAGGAGAACGTGAGAGTTTCTAGTTCAGATCAAAACCCTAGCAACCTGTTCTTCTAGGGTTTCTCCCTCGCAGATCTGTATTGGTTGTGAAGCCAATCAGTCAAATTATATGGAATTACATTTTGTATTTAAAGCGACCTCGACTTGTACAGTATGGTTCGGGAATAGAGCGTGCCTATTGCTAGGGATTGAACGAAAAATGGAGCCAAAGAGAGCACGAAGGAGGTGGGAAATTCGGATCGAAACCCTAGGAGAACGTGAGAGTTTCTAGTTCGGATCGAACCCTAGCAACCTGTTCTTATAGTGTTTCTCCCTGGCAACATTTCTAGTTCCTCATAGCTTCTTTGACTATATCCCGTCTAGTTGTCGATGTTGGCCGCTTCATCTATAAAATGAAGCCCTAGCTCGACGTGACAGGGACGAGTGGTCGGGTCGACGGAATCGGAGGCGAACTTGGTGCCAGAGCAGTTCCAGGCGACGTTTATGGAGAGTCGAATTGCTTGGGATAGCTACAAAACGCAATTCCGGCGGCGATTGATTTGAATGATCGTTTAATTGTCTTGTCTTGTCTTGCGAGTGATTTCTTTAATTGTTTTTAATGAGTCGCCGAAGAAGACCGCAGGAGAAGGTGTATGGTTCACCGGAGGGGAGATAAGAGACGATTCCAGGGTATAACAGTTCAGTTAGGAAGAGAGTATAATAATAACAAAAATATAACTATTCGAAAATTAGTTAAAAGCTATCTAAAATTTATTAGACTATATTCTATTACTCAATATGTAATTATCCTTAACAAATTCGAAGACAAATACTCGAGCAAATTGTTGAGTACCGGCGATGCATCCAAGTCGAGTAGATAGCAAATAATTTCATAAACTTACCATTAAAACCAAATAATTCCATCCATAGGCAAATTATTTTCTTTCCTTATCTCTGCACTATTTGATTTAATATTCTTACAAGTCTTAATTTAGGCGATGGTTATCATTTTATGCAGACTGATTTAAGGAGCCAAAATTGGAAGCGAATGAAACATTGAAAAAAATATCGAAACCGTGAATAACAATGGAAATCTTTTCACTGCTAAGCAGAATTAATGTGATGTCTCGATTTTAAGAAATGCCTGAAAAGAGTAGATATTGTTTGGAGATTATCTCCTATCTTATAGAATCCATAAATGTTTGTTATTAACTAGTCGTAATTACCCCTAGATATAACAATAAAAATGATAAATGGGTAACTCCTTTGATATATTAGCAAATGAGTCCAGATTACATGGGGATTACAAGATAATCCCCGTCATGGGGATTATATGTTATAAGGGTATAATATTATTTACTTGCTTGCATAAAAATAGGGAAGGCATTCAAAAGGATATCTAATCCCTGAAATTTTGCTACAAAATATGGAAGTACCAAATCATTCAAAAATCAAAAACTCTAAATCAAATCAAACAGATACCTCCCACGTTTTTCAAAAAAAATTATCTCATTCCCTGAAATTACACCCCCACGTAACCCTCTACTTTTCCTCCTCATTCTTTGCCGATCAAAAAAAAATTATCTCTCTCCATCTCAACGTCGCCCCCGTCATCGACTCACCATCACCACTGTCCGGCCAAGGTAAGTGGTTACTATAGGTACCATTAATTTCAACGATTCTTATTCTTGCTTGATGATAATGGACTATCTTTTTACATTTTGAAGCTACGACAATAATGGAATCTCCGTGCAATTCTGGACCCCAAGAGTCACCGTCGGATAATTTGGAGACTCATGGTAATACAAGCCCAGATATTGGTACCTTCTGTCGTCAGTATTGGTTTCTTTGTCATTTAATATTGGTCCCTTCATGGAATAATGGTGCTTTTTTGTCAATGTTGGTACCTTTTTAACCGTGCATATATATATTGCAGAGATGACAGTTACAGAGATGGAAGACCAAGAATGGTGGAAACATTTGAAATTCTCAACTGTAGACCAGACTTACGATTTCTACACCGACTATGCACACAAGAAAGGATTTGGTGTAAGAAAAGATTACAAAAAAAAGGAGACGCGTGTATCGAAGCAAAGAGTGTTGTCTGATAAATATTATTGGATTAGATATTTGTGCAACAAGGAGGGTAAAAAAGAGGAGAAGGATCTCATCTGAAACAATTCAGAAACTAGTACATGCCTACTCTACTGATTGCTTGACTAATTGGACGTTTCGCATGAGTATTGGTCTCTTTCAATCTGAATGTTGGTGTTTGTAAAGTTTAGTATTGGTACTAGTAAGCCTGAATATTGGTTCATAATACCTGAATATTGGTACCTTCTCCGCTGATGTTGATTCAAACACACCTTAATATCGGCACCTACATACTTGAGTGATGGATCTCATCATATTGGTACCTATACCACAACGTAATCCCATCATTGTTCAAACATTATACCATTGCCTAATCCCGGATCATATATTGAACCTTGAAACAAAATCAGTCATTCAAAAAGTTGGACATTTCGCATCAGTATTGGTCTCTTTCAATCTGAATGTTGGTGTTTGTAAAGCTTGATATTGGTACTACTAAGCCTGAATATTGGTTCCTAATACTTGAATGTTGGTAACTTCTCCGCTGATGTTGGGCGAGGCAAGCTGTGGAGGGTATTGTGAGACAGCCGGATGCGGAGGATATTGGTAACTACATACTTGAGTGATGGATCTCATCATATTGGTGGGGTCGATTGTCGGAGAGACGAAGTGCCGGATAAACGTAATTGGTGGGGTTAGTGTTTTTGTTTTGGTTCCGTTTGTTTTTTGTTATGGTTTATATTTTGAATGAAAAAGATTTGAAAGATATTGATAATAGAAAATAAAAATCAAATTAAATATAGTTAGTGTAAATCACGGGATTACATTTAAATTTTTTTGAATATCAAGTGAGATAAGGAAATGTTAGATATTCAGAGATTTAGTTATATTAGTCTAATACCAATTCTACCCTCAAACATAACAACCGTTAGATTAAATTTTTAAGCTTAACATTTTCATCCAATGGACTACATGTAATCCCCATGATGGGAATAACTTTTTAAACATCCCCATATAATCCAATGCCATTAGCAAATACAAGAAATTACTGAAGAAATTATCCCTATTGCCAACTACTGAGTTCCTATATAAGTTCAGTAAAAAGTGGTAATCCACTTACCGTCCTCGTGAATAATTGTAGGGACTTCATCCACCGTCACGGGCAAGTAGAGGTCGCGTTCTGTTACCGAGAGGCCAACAGAGTTGCTGATTGGCTGGCAAATTTTGCTCTCGGTATTCCGCTTGGTTTGTATGTATTAGAAAACCCTCTAGACGGGTGCATTCCATTGTTAGAAATGGATAGCCTGAACTGAATTGTGTTTCTGTCTGTTTTCATTTTGCTGCTATTGAAAGGGCGATCCTAGCCCACGTTTCACACCAAAAAATATAAGTTCAGTAAAAGTTATCAACAGTATCACAAGTATCTCTGGGGACATAATTATGAGAGCTTTTTCGTTTGTATCTTATAATCTTTGATTGGTTATGAAGCAAGTACTATTTGAAGGTGATTATAAGATAATCTCAAAAGACGATCCATACCACGGGTCCATGTGATCCTACATAAGTAGTAACATAGGTTACTCATTATTTCCCCTATTGTCTTCCCCAAGATACTGTCATCGTGTTCTAAGCATTATTACGACTGTAATATCACGAACATATTGATAAAAAATACAAAAAACAAATTGGATTCCACCTTTTTCTAAAATCATAAATTTCTTTGATAAAGTGAATACTATGTGGCTGGTTCACATTACTTGATATCAGGATGTCCACTGTAATTACTAATTTATGTTCGAGTTAAAACAAATTTTGGAAACTTGATAATTCATTTCTAATAAATATTTAACATACGCATTCTTAGTGATTCGAATACATCTTTAATATTTTTTTGCAGAGTTCATCTAACTGTTTTGCTGGCAGATGAACTACTATATACACGTAAGTATTGCATAAGCGGAATGAGGGACATGTTTGGGTAATCGGGAAGCAACATGGTTATAAAAAATATCTGTTCCAGAGAAATAATGTCCATCAAAAGCATGAATGGAGAGAGCGTCCTATAACACATCCAGGAGCATTCTTAGTGGGTTAGTCGTTCATAATAGTTGTTTATTTTTCCAGCTAGGAATGGAGCCAAATGTTGATTTTTATGGGCTTGCATGTTGTACTTTTCAGGAGAGAGAATGCAAGCTTTTACTTCCTCGATTCGTGTTATAATATTTAGGGAAAATAAATTTGAAGTATATTCAAATTTTGCTAAAAATAATATCCTATGATAAAAATTTATCAATCGAGTTAGAACTCAACCAATTTAAATTATTTAGGTCTACGGACAACTGCCCAAACTATCTCCGTCCTGCCTGACCTCTGCTCCGTCATCTGGATGAGCCATATCAGATATTTTCTGTGACATGGCACCATATCATAATCCCTCATCTCCTCCTTCCTTCTCTTTTCCCTCTCACTCATCCCCCTTCTCCCCCTCTCTCTCTCAAACACTAATTCTTCAACAAATTTAAATAATGCTAGTTCAATTAAAAGAAATGGGTTTACCTAAAATGAGATTAAAGTAAAAAAATGCTCCCCTGTCTCCCTAACCGGCATCAAATTCCGCTCCCCGGTTTACCCACAACCTCAACTACCTCAAGGCCCATCACAATGACCTCAAATCTCGGAGTTCATTTTAACAACTATTTTACTCCTACGCAACCTAGGGTTTTGCTTTTTCTTTTTGTTTCGTTTCTTATAAAAGGAAGAAACTTTAGAAAGGAAGAGGGAATTAAAAGTTTGTACGTGGGAGAGGATGGTGGAGAAGTAGAATCCAATGAGGAAGAAAAGGGAGCAGAGGAAGTATAGGGAGAAGAGGAGGAGGGGGCGAGGGAGAGGGAAGAGAGAGGGAAGGAAGAGATGAGGAATGATGACATAATGTCATGTCATCAAAAATTTATAATGTTGTTTATCCAAATGGAGGGGTATTGTTCGGGCACCTATGAACCTATTGATTTAAATTTTCTGAGGTTTGACTTGATTGGTTGATTTTTTACCACAGGATACTAAAATAATTTTTCACCAAATTACAAGGTACTTAAAGTTACTTTTTCCTAATATTTATACTTAACCTAAAATTGTAAATATTGTGTAAATATTTTACATTTATAAGTAAATCTAATGTCTTCTTAAGCAACATTGTAATGCCACATAATTTGATTGAGTGGCTCTACAAATTAATATGGATATTTTTAAGCGTACACTCGCATACACCCTAAATTATTTTCACCAAGGTTACTCATCCTAATCCTATTCTGAGCTATGCATGTTTAACCTTAAGTTCTTTCATGATGTATACTTATAAAAAAAAGTGCACTTTGTTGATATGAGTAATACCAACCAAATTACTTAAGTATTTCAAATAGTACAAATTAATTATACCTTCACCCCTCCTTAAATATGCAACATCCTCATAATTATCCCTAGAAAAAAAATTGAGTGATGATATTGATCAAGAATATAATAAATAATTAAATTACAAATACTTAACAATTAATGAAAAATTATAGGTTCTTCAGAATTTACTTGACTACACAGTATGATTCTATATGTAATTGTTCAATTTGTTAGGAGTCAAGTTAGGTAGGAAGGATGTTTGACACAAAAATGGTAAGTTCGAACAAGATAAATTATGACAACTTCCACCAACTCTTGCATTGGCTTGGCTGAAGTGTGTTGGATTACAACTCCAACGACAACTTGGGCAGTCTAACAAAAGAAAAAGGTATGCTCGCAGCGTAAAAAAGAAATTCCACTCAGGAAATATTCTGGATTTAATGATGCCTTGTTCGTTATTACTCTTGCTTTATAAGAGGTGAGTAATCAGGGGTCAAGCCTTAAACTCAGGCCAACTGTTACAACCATTTGAAAACCCTCCTCATTACATTAACTATGGCATTAAACTCTGATCATTCAGATGCCAACCGTAAAAGAGAAATAACAACAATCTTAATGTCATCAATACAACTTATTCAATATCAAAGAAATAACTTCAATCTCAAGCTTTCCTCATGCACACGTATGACTTCCTTCACTCCATGCAGCTTTCATGCACACATACGAGCACAAGTGTGGGACATCCCTACGTCATCCACTCCTTCTTCAGATGAGACTCATCCCGAGTTGCTAAACAGTATGGTAGGGGCAAAGGGTTAAAATAGGGCATCAGGTTAGCCACATTAAAAGTCTTGAACACCCTGAACTCATCTTGAAGGTCCATCATATATGCATTCTCATTGATTCTTCGCAGGATCTTGTAAGAGCCATACCTCTTCGGCTGAAGTTTACCGCCCATGTGCGATGGCATCCTCTCCTTCCAGAAGTGTACCATGACTTCCTCACCTGGTTGGAACACTTGCACATGCCTGCGCTCATCAATTCTGGCATTCTCCTTTGCATATGTTGCGGTCAGTCTCTTCTTGGCTGCTTCCAATACTTCTTGCATATGATCAGCAAATAAAACAGTTGAAGCATTCGCTTTAGGGGGCTTGATCATGGAAGACACATCAATCAGGTAGTTTGGTGTCTGTGTAAATAAGAGAGAAGGGTGAGTGCCCCATTGAGCGATGAATGGCCCCATTGTAGGCAAACTTAGTAATTGGCAAGGCATAATCCTATTGGCACTACTTCTTATGGAATAAACTTTGCAAGAGGCTCCCTAGTGTGCGATTTGTAGCTTCTGACTGGCCATTAGTAAACCTCCACAAAGTCTTCCAAAATGTGGCGAGCTTGATGTCTCTGTTCGACATGATGGTTCTTGGAACACCATGCAAATGCATAATTTCTCTGAAAAAGAGACGTGCTACTCCATAAGCATCTGTTGCCTTCCTAGAAGGAATAAAATAGGCTATTTTGGACAACCTATCAACAATAACAAACACGGAGTCAACACCATGAGAGGTGTAGGGTAAGCCTAGCACAAAATCTATGCTAAGGTGCCACACATTCATTGGAATCGAGAGTGGTATGTAGAGGCCCATGTTTTGCACTCATCCCTTTGTTTCTTGGCAAATACGGTAGTGCTTCACTGCACGCCACACATCAACCACCATCTTTGGCTAGTAGAATCTTTCGGAGAGGGCAGCAAGAATCTTATCATAACCCTGATGAGCAACTAAACCTCCTCTGTGCACCTCCTAAATTAGTTGATCCTTTAAGGATGTCTTTGGCACACATAGTTGGTTACCGTTCAATAGATAACCATCATGCAAATAATAATCCTCATACCCAACTCCTTCCTTGCACTTCTTCCATATGGCTCCAAAATCTTCATCCACTTCATACAAGTCACGTATACACTCAAAGGTAGTGATATCTCCGTGTAGCTCAATCAACATAGCAACCCTTCTACTAAGTGCATCTACCACAACATTTGAAACACCACTCTTGTGTGCAATACGAAAAGGAAATTTCTGAAAGTAAGTTGACTAGCGAGCATGCATATGATTTGTAATCCTAGCCTGATCATTCAAAAACTTCAATGCTCTGTGATCAGTATAAAGAGCAAACTCCTTACCCACCAAGTAAGGCTCCCACTTCTTCAAGGCCTTAAATACCACATAGAGCTCCTTCTCATAAGTAGACCAAGTCTGCCTATGCTCGCTGAGCTTTTCATTAAAGTAAGCTACAAGTCTTTTCTCTTGGGAGAGTACGACACCTATGCTAACCCCAGATGCATCCACATCAACTTTGAATAGCTTACTAAAATCTGGCAAGGCAAGAACAGGTACAGGCTCAAACTCCTGTTTAGCTCAATAAATGCACGTTCTACCTCTTCATTCCAATCAAATGGAGCATTCTTATTCAATAACAAAGTCAATGGTGTGACGATAATACTGAAGCCTCGAATGAACCTTCTATAAAAAGATGCAAGTCCTAGGAAGCCTCGCACTTGCCTCATATTCGTTGGTTGTAGCCAGGACTTAATAGCTTCGATCTTCGCTTGATCCACTTGCAATCCATCCTTGCCAACCATGAACCCTAGAAATAACAAACTTTCTTGCCAAAAGGTACACTTTATAAGGTTAGCAAAAAGCTTGGTCTCCCTCAGCAAATCTAGCACTTCACGTAAATGCACTACATGCTCCTCTTTTAATTTGCTATAAATTAGAATGTCATCAAAATAGACAACTGATTTGTCCAATAAGGGATGTAGTACCTGATGCATGAGTCTCATGAAGGTACTTGGAGCGTTAGTGAGTCCAAATGGCATTACCAACCATTTGTCTCTTGGTCTGACGAATATTTAGTGGTAGCCACTATTTAGATCGATCTTGGAAATATAATTGAACCACTAAGGTTACCCAACATATCATCTAATCTCGGAATAGAGAACCTGTAACCCACTGTGATCTTATTTGAAGGAATTAATGCACGATTAATGCATAATCGCACGTTAATCCTTCATACAATTAACGAACAAATACGTTAATTAAAACACAACTTACTTGTTGTAGCGTATTCCCGAAGGACCGTTGCGACAAGGTCTTGCTATCGGTTGATTCATGATCACGAACGAATCGGATTCGTGAATATTCTCCATAAATGGCCTTGATCCGTAAATTTTAAGACCTTAGGGACTAAACCGAAATAATCCCTTTTTGTGAGTGGCTGTGGGGGTGGCGAAATTTCATATTGGTCACCTACTTCTTCTCCCTTTTATAGGAGAAATCCCAAGTAGGAGGTGGGCCTCATGCAAAGAGGCCCACACTCCTATGTCCACCTCTTCCTAATGGAAGAGGTGGGTTTTGGCCCATTGCCAACAATCTCCCACTCATTCATTATTGATCATAGTCAAAATAATGAATGTAATTTGGGCCCAAAACCCAATTAAACTCCATCTCACACATTATTGACCATAGTCAACAAAGTCTCAGATATTTACATCACAAGGATTTCGTGCGACCAGCATACATCGAGTGTGGATAGCTAAACTCAAGAGCACTTATAATGGCCACATGAATTGTAGCATCTCGATATCCTCATTACGTACCGTATGCCTTATCCTAGGCCTTATCTCATATCCCATTGTTATCACATGTGATTTCAAACAATTTGTTTGCGTTCACTATTGTATTACACATAACACAATAGGTACACCAGAACTACGAATCTCAAGAATATGATCGATGAAGAACCTTCTCCTTTTTAAGTATTTCTTCCATCATGATAATGCCTGCTTTTCTAAGCTAGCAGCACAAAATCATACTTCCGAAATACGTTAAGGATCATAAGGATAGAGTCTCCGAAAACCAAGTTTTCAAAATTGGTCTCACACTAGGGAAATAGAAGTCACTCTATGATTTCCCATCCATTGGTCGACTAAGCAAACATGATACTATCCACATCCTATGATGTTCATTCCTCCAAAAAGGAGCGCATGTGATACACAAATTAACATCATACTAGAGCATCAACCTCGCTGTTTTAAGAACAACAGCCTTAGTTTACATAACACTGCTCCAGGCTATCAAGACAGATAAATGATAAGTTCCACTTATTTTTTATCACTCAGATTTACAAAAAATCCTATGTAGCAAGAAATACTTGCATTCACAAATCTCGCACTTTAACAAGAACTTATCTTGTAGTTAAGCAAGACGGCATCAACATTTTAGAACAGACACTCGATGTAATGATGTTCATAAAACTGCCTCATCTCAATAAGGAATCAACACATTAACTCCCACTGAGGTAAACACCTGTGTAAGTGGGCTACTTTTCTGTCTCACATGCATTCATAAATGTTAATCAAAATAACATTCACAATTGTATTACTGATATAGTATCAAATTCCATTGAATAACAGATTCAATAGACACTATTTGAGCAAGAAATAACTTATTCACAAATTCTGGGACCTATGATATTTCTCAAAACATCATAAGGTACTACCTGAGATTTGCGATCATATCTCACATAGATATGTGTTTCATGCTTACTTCTTCACATATAATAACTAAACATAACATATATTTATTGGTTTATCTGGGATAGCTTTGGATAAATGGTTGAAGACTTTCTTTAACCATTTCATTTATTGCACAATGGTTATGAAAACCACAGACTCAGTTCTTATAACTGATTAGGAAAGAGACACAAGTCTATTCATAGCTACTCCATGAGATAGCTTCTCCTAATGGCAAATAAATATATCCAAATGTGAATATTCATATATTCACATCTCAAGCCAAAATGGCATTAGCTTAACCCATAATGTCAGGTCTTAACCAAAATGATTGTACTACAATCATTTCCAAGTACTTTATAATTTTCTTGACCAAAAAATCAATGTGCTATATTTGGATCGTCATAATCCACAACATTTGCTTAAAGGACATCCATCACATCCTTTAGCTTATGAGAAATAT
>SOPF01021644.1:0-13301 GCA_012979155.1 Hypericum perforatum
ATGGTAGTGGGTCTAGGTGTCACCCACCTGCCTGTCTTCCGACACACAATAGAGTCGTATTAGTTTTAGGTCGAAAATATTCCGAAAATCATAAAATTGTGGTTTTGTTAAGAAAATGTTAATATAGTTAATATTGTCTGCATAGTTAATATTTGTGCATACTTTGACAAGACAAATTTTGTTTGAAAAAATATTTTGAATTTATCACATTTATATAATATTTGTCTAAAAATTTTGGATCAAAAATAAAAATAATATGGCAGATATTTTCAATACATAATATACACTTGCTTGAGTGAAGCAACTGTAGCGAGACAACATCCTCTGACCAATGGCAAACTCTTCGTTCTCTATCTCAGCCCTTGTTCTCCGCCGCTGGTTAATTTGGAAGCCTAGGGAGATTAATTATTGCACAGCTCTAACTGAATAGATTTTGTTAGTATTTGACTATGAATAAATCTGTGGCGACAAAACACATATAAGATGGGTTTAGTCAAATGTCGCAGACTTTTCAATGATGCACAAGGTCATAATTCACTAAGTAGTCATCATTTGACTCGATGGTGAACTGCAGGAATTTTTGACTCAATAATAAAATGGAACCATCTAGAAATTATTACTTTTACAAATTACATCCTTCCTATGATCGGATTGTCATGCAACGGATGAGTCGTTAATTAAAAATATTCAAACTGTCTCATATTCGAATACAAACGAAGGCCAATTATCTGTCACTAGCTCTTTAGAAGTCTATAGAGAAGTATATAAACAATTTGTGTGCCCTTTATAACACCAGCATGGAATCTACTAATAGCTAGAATACTTACTTTTACTCAAGATTTAAACATAAAGCGATGTTACTTTTTTTTACTACTGCTCGACGTGCTATTTTTTTATGTATCGTAATTTAATCATTTTCTTAATTGATGAACATAGAGTAGTTTGATATCACGTTTACAAAAAAAATCGCCAAGATAGTACGTACATATAATCATAAAGCAATTCTGGTTTATTGTGTTCGCAGTTGTTTGCCAATCTATATGGAAAATCCGAAACTGATCATGGATTGTGTCTGACGGAGACAGATTTGATCATGGATGGTTAATAATTATTCTCATCTCAATGAGAATTTCTAAGTGATTTCATTAGTCTAGTATATCTCACCTCATAAACGCTAATTCCTGGTGTAATGGTGGCGTTCAGTTTCTCCTTGCAATCATGCCCTGTTTGTAAATATTGTTGATTTGTTGAAATAAAATTTCATTTACTCTTCCAAAAAAATTGTTAGTAAGATTTGAATTTAATAACTTCTTACAAACATCGTTTATTGTTTTGATCAAATACAATTAGTTCTACTTTTGTAATTTTTTTAAACCTCTTATATTCATAGTTAAATAATATTTGATTCTATTTAGTGAACGGGGAACTCAAAATTCTTTAAAAATAAAAATCAAGTTGTTTACTATAATTCTAGTTACACATAAAGCCTTATTCTTCAACTTGTTGGATGATAGATAAGGTATTAATGGAGTAGAATAAGATTCACACACTCCATATCCACAGAATGGATTCCTTTTCCCTCTCCACTCTCTATGTCCTCCCTATGAACAAAACATTCCATAATTCTTCAAGAGAGAACCATAAACAGAGAGAATGATGCTCCTGCCTCAATCCCACATGTTACCAGCAAATGACACCTAAATCCCATTCTTATTCCAATTCCTCATCTTAATGGCTTTCAAATTCTGTATTTCCCACTCAGCCCAACTCCTAAAAACCTTACCTAACATCCCCTCCACGAAACCCAATTCTCCATTTCCAAAAGAAACCCAAAACTTAGCAATCCCAAGCAGGAGAAAACTACTAAGCACCTCCATTCTCACTGCCCTTCTCGTAAATGGGACGTTATTACAAGGCACATTTAGTAATAATGCCAGCTTGGCGCAAGAGCAACCAGACCTCCAGAGGTACACCGACGCCGAGCAAGGCTTCACTCTCCTGATACCCACTTCCTACATAAAGGTCGACAAGGCGGGCGCAACGGCGCTCTTTGATGAACCCGGAACCAGCAACAATGTCGGCATCGTGGTCAGCCCAGTTCGCCTGGCCAACCTCCGGGACTTCGGGAGCCCCCAGTTCGTGGCCGACAAGCTTCTGCAGGCCGAGAGGCGCAAGGAGAGCACCAAGGAAGCTGAGTTTGTCGGGGCCATCGAGAGGCTGGGGAGCGGAGGCTTGCCGGTGTACGAGATTGAGTATAGGTTGGATAGCACTAGGGGAGGCTTGAAAAGGGTGTTTTCGGCAGCTTTCGTCGCCTCGAGGAAGCTCTACTTGCTTAATATTGTGCATTCTGATAAGGCGGAAAGCCCTATTGATAGGAAAACTAGAGAAGTTTTGGAACGAGTTCTTCACTCGTTCGATGCTGCTTCGGCCTAAAGAATTTTGTTATCGAACAAATGTTACGACTCTTTATCATTCTAATGTCACTACCTATACAGACTGTCCAAGTTTTCAAGAATCAAGATTCCGAAAAAGCTCCGGAAGATGGGCATTGGTCAGTTTAGTTCTCTTGCTGATCCCGGGTTTCTTCTTCTTAGTCTTTGGCTTTGATGAAATGCCCTGCACCTGGGCTGCAGCCTTCCGCTCCGTAGTATTGGTGGCGGGCTTCATTCCATTCTTTTGGAGATCCTTCTCGATGTCGAGCATTTCACGAGGAAGCTCGATCCCACGGAACAGCAGTTTCAGATCATCGTCCACCTCGATTACAGCTCTAGGGTCATTAGGATAGGCAATATCCTCCTGAGAGTCGAAGTTCGACAGCAGCCATATCCGGCCATCTGCTTTCAGTGCCTAGAAATAGAATTGATAGCCCATCACTAGCCAGATGAATTTACAAACATTACGTTTAAACATGGACACCAAATCCAATCTTTTCGGAATCAGTGGTTCGCCGTACCTGCAGATCATCCATCACGGTTGGGTAGGCATCCTTGAGATCGGCTACATCAATGCCCTCGGGAAATTTCCGTATCAAGACAAGCAATTGAGTCTTGTCCTTCAGCTCATGCTTAGACTGTAAGTCAAACCCCAATGTCATTTTCCGAGATATGGTAACAAAACAACTACGTCATCTACATCGATCTCCCCACGGATGACTGTTACAAAAAATCCATCCATCTCACTGTTACCGAAAGATAAGCGTCACCTTGTATGAAAAGCATTTGCCATCGTAGTGGACTTTTGGGTTGTTCCTCAAACTGTCAAAGACAGCTTTATTCGAGGTAGCATCAACATGCGTTATTTCGTTTATCTGCTCTGGTGTGTACGCTAGCCTTGTCTGCAGACCAAAAAAGCCACAAATCGATCAATAAACTTTCCAAAATTCCTTTGAAGTAACAGAAGCTCTGCTGATTAATCAAAAACGTCAGTTAAACATTCAACCTAGAGAAAGAGAATGATACTTTTTTCCAACCACAAAACACATTTTTTTGGCAACAGATATATGAACATTGAATGATAAATTTTAGAAAAGTGTCTTGTGCTGCGGATCAAATGGTAAGCAGCCAATCATGCAATAAAATCTCACAAAAATGTGAAGAAAACAGACAGCTCCTAAAATTTTCTCTTCACACAAAGAGTTCCCTAAAGCAAAGGTCTCTCAAAATCAAGCAACCATAGCTAACTTCACAACCTAGCTCGCGCCCGTAAACTACGAACTTTTCAAGGGAAAAAAAACCTTCATCTGAACAATACGGGGGGTGACCGAATCACAAACACTACAAAGTACGAACTTCTGTCTATCACGTCGTGGTTATCACAACCACGAAGGCATTCATTCTCGGGGTGGCAACCATATCCACACCAACAACGGAATACCACAGCTTCTACGAAACTGTCAAATTCGCAACAACACTATCAACTTCCCTGAGCCAAACTGACATAATAACGGATGCATCCAAGCCTAGACACTCGCCGGTGGGTCACTAAAGCAATTGGATTACCTCGAAGAGGAGGTCGATGACGCGCTTGATCTGGGCCCCAACGGGGGACTTCCTGATGATATTGATGTGCCGAAGGCGCTCTGTGTCATTTGAGAACTTGACAGCGGGAACAGGCCCCGCCCTGGCCGGAGCAGCGAAAGGGACAGCCGACGGTTTCTGACGAGGCTTCGAAGCGGCGATGCTTGAGAGAGTGGATAGACATTTCTCTTGCTGCTTCATGAACTTGGCCCGTTTTTCTTCAAGGGCCATAACGCCGTCACCAAGCTAGGGTTCAAATAATAACACCCCACCACCACCGTTTATAATCAGAGATTCTCGAAACCCTAATGTGAGCTTGCCCTAATTTATATCCTTCCTAATTTTAAACAAAGAGAATTCAAGAGGGACGGGGAAATAACAAGTGAAGTATTATATCATTAATTTACCGATGGAATTCCTTCAAAAGATTAAGGGATTTAATTAAAGAGTTATTGCGTTTCTTGCGACCGGCCGGCGAGGATTAGTGTCAGAACGGAACCGGACCGCCACAATAAGAGAAAGACGAGAACGTTCCACAAAGAGGGGAGAAGAGTTTCCAAAAAAAAAAAACCGATGATTTATCTGGACCTTTGTCTATTTACATTACTTTTTTCTACGTAATTTGGAAAAGAAGCGACAGAGTTTTTTCTATTTGAAACTCTAATATTTGAACAAATTTGTGACAAATATACCATTCAGTACTATTAAATAAAAATATGAAAAAAAAATAAATTAAAATTTTTATTCGATTTGTTTAAAAAACAATTTGAAACAAAGACCCAATTGTGGCATCGAAAAGGTAAGGCCCAATTTGCCTCGGAGCCAGATGCTTTTGAATTCGGGATATAGAATTGGAAGAAACCGTCCGTCGTTTCTAACTAAACAACCAGTCTACTACTAGAATCTCCGACCAAAATTGCCCAAAAACATCAAAGATTTTCTAATGGAGCACTACAATAATTTATAAGTGCCCAAACAAACATGAGCATTATTACCTTTGAGAATGTTGGGATCTTGGTAGGAGTTAGGACCTGTACTGGCTAATTTGCAAACTAGGAAATGGCTTAGAAGATGAGGAAAGAACAATTAGATTTCACAAAAGGGCCTCGAAGATCAAGAAACCTCACCACGCCTTTGCCTATAAACATTTCTTACAATATTTCCAAGGGCGATGCGTCGATGCATGTGTGGGCCGGGCCCATGGGCTGATGCTTATTTTGAGATTTTGTTAAGTGTCTACATTTACGAGGTGGGCCTTTGGAGCTTGTAGTACCCGGAGGGAGGTAGCGATAGGCCTCTGATATTTGTACAACTTCTCAAAAAACAATATTTGCTTAAATTAATTAATAAGGATTAACCAAAGTATTGACAAATCCTTCATGTTTGTGAAATCAATTGCTTAAATTTTTTGAACAGTTTAAATACACTTATTTCAAATTTTTTTCTGATTCATTTATAAAAAAAATTTAAACCATTTTCCCGTTATTAATCTTAGAGGTATGTTTGTCAGAAAAATATTAAAGTAATTAGAGTCAACTAAAAGAACATATATCACTAGCCCAAATATATTTAAACCTCAAAATAATTGTGCCATATCTAATAAAAGGCCCGTTTTAGGCATCGAAATTATAAGGCCCAAAATATCGTGAAAGAGGAGGCCCAATAGAGCCAAATGCTTTTGAATTTGGCCCCGTAGAAGTAGAACAAACCCTCCTTTCTAACATTGCATTCTCCAAAGCTATGAGCATCAACTTGTTTTCTAATATGGTTGAGGAAATTCACTGGAGATGGATGGTTTAGAGTAAATTCGGTTGGAGAATCACATAGTAAGTTGGTGAGTTCGTTAGTTTTTGTGATCATGTTGGGGAATCACATTGCTTATTACCTGTTCGACGTAATGTCCCAACGAGTATTGCCACTGAATTGGGTTAGGTGTTTAGGGAATGGAGGGAGATGGGCAGTTCTCCGTGAGCAGCCCTAGGAAGATTGTAAGCATATCGAGGAGAAGGAGAAGAGCGAGCGTGTCCTTGGTGGATTCCCCGACATCTGATGATGACGGGGCTTCGCCTCTGGCTACGTCTTCCTCTCCTGGATTGCAGCTCGCCAGTGGAGTGTCCAAAGAGCATGGTCCTAAAACCTCCGAGGTTTATGGTTTCGTCGGCGCTATCACCACCGTTGTTGCTACTGGTAATCATTTTCTCGCCTACATTGTGCTGATAAATATCGTTGTTAAATAGCAACACCTCGCCTGGTTGATAACATATATTTGTGATGTGATCAAGTCTAGTTTGGTATTTTCTCGAGGGTGTTGTTGAAACTTCAATCGAATGCTAGGTTGCAAAACTAGATGATCTTCATATTTCACTCCAAGACTTCTATATGGGTTGTACCTGAAACCTCTAGAGAAAGGATGATTAACTAATTCGCCACATCTCCTCGACCTGAAGTGAATTGTTTAGATGTAGTTTTCTGCGGTTCTGCCTTCTTGAAATCAATGCTTTTGTGATACTTCTGAGAGACAAATTTGATCTTCACGCCCAATTTTATCTTTAGAATCAATAACAATCAGTGACTTGTTTTTGGTATTACTTTCATTTTGTAAATAAGTAACAGTATCTTCTTGGTCTGGCTACTTGGAAACAGTGTATCTGCTGGTAGTTTTCGAGGTAGAAAACTTGTTTCTTTAGATTTGGGTTGAGGATACAAGCTTTAGTTACAGAAACTGTGTAATGGTCTACGGTTGTCGATTCAGTACTTGAGACATATCCTTAATCTGGATCAAGAAGCCAGTAGCTCGCTCCATGATTTTGTTGCTGATTTCCCCATCCTTGCTCATCTTTCTTGTGGCAGTTACAATATTGGTGTGGGCATATCTTCCTGAATCTTGGTTGCACTCAATTGGCATCTTTTACTATCCCGATAGGTCTGTTGCCATCGATTTTCTTCTTTAACTGTTCAGGTTCGCAACTTTTTTAACGATATTATATTATGGGCAAGTGAATTACAAATGAAAGATTTGCGTTGGGAAAGTATTTATTCATCTTGAAATTGCTAATACTATGTGATAAATCTATTTTTTCTAATGCACAGCATTGGTGGCGTCTTTCAATAGAAACTATATATTTTCTTCCTCAGGTACTGGGCATTGGCTGTGCCAACTTATGCTATGGTGACCATCATTCTGGCTCTGGCATTCTACATTGGCATGAACTTCATGTCTACACCTCCCCCGAGTTCCATGAACACAATCTTGGGTTTTTTCCTAAAATCTAATAGTCCTTTGTTGTTGACATGCTACCGTCTATATCCTCTTGCTAACACATTGTCGATTTAATTTGTGTGGCTTCTTCTTCGTGCTGAGCAGATGAATTCAGCCGAGAACCTCTGGAGCGAGATGCATCTGCTGTCGGTGAAGATCAGCCCATTGACCCTATATCTGACATTGGTATTGACAGAATCAACTCCCTCATGTTTGCTGATGAAATGAAATGAGGCAACTGCAATCTGTGACTTGGACTTGGTCTCATTAGCATATGAATGGTAACCCAAATACCGATTAGTTAGAGATTTTGAATCCGAACAATAAGAGTACGTTAATGTTAAAATCTTTTTATAGTGTTATCAAACTCAATATCTAGAGCGACAATCGTTTGCCATTTTGGGACAAGCCAAGTCGGAAGCAGGGTTCTAAAGCCTGACTTCCCAATTTATGACAATGCGTGGCAGTTTATTTATTTATTACTTTATATTTTCTGTTAAGCTCAGTAACAAGTCAAATCGACAACTAATCCAACACGACCGTGGCAATAAAAATTAATAAAAGTGGGCTTCGCTTTATAATAATTGCCGCATAATTGATACAGTGTCTCTTTGACTGCCAGTCCTACTAGTAGTCACTGTTGCGTGGAGATGCACGGCGGGCAACCCCAAAATAAAAAGCAACAAATAAATGCCCATTATTTTTCCTCTCAGAGACATTTACGTATCAGGCAATTTTTTAAAATAATTATAAATATCTTTCTATTTCATTGCAATGGTTATTATTTAAAATGTTAAAATCACAATTTAATCACTTTCATCTATAACAAAATTGAAAATAATAAATGTAATACAATTTTGTATTGATGATGAATTATTCTAATCAGACAAACCATTTGATTATTGATTAATGGACTAACCAATCTCCTAATTTGGCCTAAAAACAACTTGGGCCTCAACCACAAATTTTATAACAATGGTATTAGGAAGCAAAAACTAAAAATAGAGATTTGGAAACCTACCAAACTATTGGTGGCGGTGATGATTATCAAAATGTAGCCACTATCTTTGGCTTTCTACTGACGGGAAGCTTCTTTACTCTTTCCTTTAACGAGTACCACTATATCCATGTACACTAATGAGCTTTGCCTTTTTTTTTTCAAAATTAGAATCATAGGTCAAGGACTACGTATACTAAGGTTGTTGTAAATATTTGATGTCTACAACCGTAGTACTAAATTAATGTAATTTCCTCTTTTTATAAATGATAACATATTAAAAAAATAAGATTAAATTTTTTACACCTGATTACATTTTCTAGGAATTGAATTTTGACCTTCGGAGAATTATAAATATCTTATGCCATTAGTTTAAATTTCAGTTGACGATAATATATTAAATTGAATTTTAATTTCCTGTTTTGTAGCAATGATTAGGTTTTCAAACACCGGTTACTTTTGAAACCTTTATTGAGATTATAAATCATGAGCCAAGTTGTGATTCTATTGTTACACTCATTATTTAAAAGCTTTTGATGTAACCACTAATTTAAACAACAAATAAATAAAAATCAATGTCTAACCATAAGTTTGATTTTTTCACTTCTCTTAAAGTTCATAATTAATACTACAAAGACTCATTTTAGAAAATTTAAAAAATCAAATATTTTGTGCCATACTTCTTTTTAATTAACTCCTTATTCAAATTCTACGTACCTCAAACCGTGATTGTAACGGTGGACAAACCCATTACATGCATCTGCTATACAACCTTTGAAGCTTTTCAGGATTGAAACTGGTAGTTATTATCGGAATTAGTTCAATTGATAACAAATTTGGATTCACTTTTAGATTTTATTTTCAAAGATATTGTTAATGTAAAAATGTTATCGAGATAGTCACTCCTAAATACTAGATATTAAAAAGTTATTGATTTCTGTTTCATCGGAATTTCTTTCATATTTGAATGCAGTGCACATAGGTTGCACATCCCATCGCCTTATCTATATACAATATTTGCTAAAATTGCGCCAAGAACCGAAAACGAGGTTGTAATTGCAAGCCAAGTCAAGAAATAAACAGTATCTTGTCAAGGAAGAACCCAATTCATGGAAGTGGATACCATGGGGACATATATCTTGTCACTATTTAGGGACAAGGTTAATATAGTTAATTAACCTAATTCACTAATTGAGGGAGTTTCTCTCTCCATTAATAACCACCCACCTAATAGACTTAAATCACAATCTCCCTACATAATTCGAAGTAATCCCATTAATTAATTATATTCTATCTCCTCTAAATACATTTTTTTTTCGGAATCCTATTATGAGACGTCATTAATTCTAAATGCCATTAAAATTAGTCTCACTTTATTAGTTCAACGTCCCACTTTATTGGTTCAAGGTTCCACTTTATTAGCTCAACGTCGTATATTAATGGGTCGAGGTCTTACATTACTGGTTCAACGTCCTATATTACTGGTTCATGGTCCTACATTACTGGTTTACGGTCCTATATTACTAGTTCAACATCGTATATTACTGGTTCAAGGTCCTACTTTACTGGTTCAAGGTCCTACTTTACTGGTTCAACATTCCACTTTACTGGTTCAAGATCCTACTTTACTGGTTCAAGGTCCCACTATACTGGTTCAAGGTCCTACATTACTGGTTCAAGGTCCATACTGGTTCAAGGTCCTACATTATTAGTTCAACGTCCCACTTTACTGGTTCAAGGTCTCACTATACTGGTTTAAGGTCCTACATTACTGGTTCAACGTCCCACTTTACTGGTTCAAGGTCCCACTTTACTGGTTCAATGTCCTACATTACTAGAAAATAAAACTACTAACGTAGAAAACTAATTCAGTAATTATGGCAGAGAAAGTGGGTGGTTACGTTTTTTAAAATCCTAATTAATGGGTGGTTGGTTAGAAATAATTAATGGAGAGAGAAAAGATTTTTTTTATTAACTAATTAATAGATTCGAATTTTAAAAGGTGAATTAAATGATATTTTGCCTAAAAAGAGGGAATCATTAATTACTGAGAAATCAATTGGATTTGGCAAAAGTCTTAAATGTCCCTGATGTTTAATTCATGAAGTTATTGTCACTAGAGATTCAGTACATTAATTGAGGAATTGAGTTGTTAATGACTTTGACAAGTTCTGAAGTAATTAAAGGAAGATCAATCGTATATTCGAAGCACACAGGAAAAATATTTTTAGGTAGATGAAAATATAATGAAATATTTAAACCTCTGGCTTTCAATTTTCTGAGAAACGGTCAGTTTTGGTGGAAAAATAATTAGCGCGCAGTTTCTAATTTCTCAGGCAAAATAAGACGGGGAAGAAGTCACCAATCAAAATGCAAACGAAGCTAGATAGCTTAGGAAATAGCACATGATGTTGTCTACGTTGATTAATTCGAAAAAAATATATTAATGTGAATTGATAATTTTGATTCCTATTTTCTTGAAATATAAATTTTTTACAATGACAAAATATCATAGCTTGAATGAACTTGCTAGAATTTTACGACATCTACAAACCTATTGGCGTAACTTTTATTCCTATGAATTTGCACGAGCATTAAAAATTTATATCTTACTTAAAGTTTAGCGTATTTAATCAGTTGAGATGAAACAAAGTCATGTCACAGTGTGAAGATTACATTGACACAGCATTAATGTTTTATGATATTAGGTTAATTTTTTTTTTCTAACTCAAATTCTTAGAACTTTGAACATTGAATGATAAATTTTAATACTCATAGAGAAGTCTAATTTTGACACGAAGAATAATTACACCAAGTTCAATTATGATTCTTCGTATTGTCTATCTATCTAGGAAACATGACCCTCTTAATATTTCTTCAGTCACCATTCCAAAATTCTAATTTAATTTGGACATTACATCAACCGAAAAAATAATAACTAGATAACAGAAGCTAGAAAAACAAAACCCCGTAATTTATTATATCAAATATTATTCTAAGCCCTACAGGTAGTAGTCCTAGAGACCTAAGAGAGGCTAAATCCAAACAGCATTGAACAGATAAAACACCAATCCCAGTACACATACCTTGCATCATCATCGTCATCATCTCCTCTTCAATTCTCCCCATCCCCAAGACAATATTTTTTGTGTCACTTTACTTCTGATTCTGCGCTTAAATTTTTGACAAGTCAATTAAACCCCCACATCATTCCTCTTACACCTTCTTGATTAGAGGGACCAACTAAACAAACTGTCACCCTTCAGACAGAAAAAGGATAATTTTATTTAGTACACGAGGATACAATTAAATAGACTCAGGGAACTTTGTAATTTTTTTTACTAATTTTTTAATACCTACAATTTAATTATTATTATATGTTTGGGTTCTTAAAACCAAAATCTAAGATATTTTCGATGAATTGTCCATCTGAAATGATCAATTTACTCCCAAATCTATTTTGGACAAAAATTAGCAAAAAGACAACAACGAAAAAAACCAAAATCTCCCTCTTCAACATCTCTCCGAAGATTTCATCTTTTTAATTTAGGCAAATTATCCTCAGGTCCCTGGTCTTTACATTATTCTCTCGTTGGGTCCCTCCTTTGTCATAAATGAGTATTAAATCCCTGTTTTCTTCAAAAATGTTTGTCTCGGGTCCTCACCGACCAAATCGAACTTTTTTAAATTTTTTGTCATGTGAAATAACTATTTTACCCTTCACAAAACGACAAATTTCATCATATTTTTGTTATTTTGTGAAGGGTAAAATAGTCATTTCACATGACAAAAAATTAAAAAAAATCTGATTTGGTCGGTGGGGACCCGAGACAAACATTTTTGAATAAAACAGAGACGGATTAATCACTTATGTAACAGGAGAGACTCAATAGGAGATTTTGATAAAGCCCAAGGACGTGAGGGTAATTTGCCATTTTAATTTTCAATCTAAAATTACAATGGTTTTTGTCCTTATCGGTCCAATCACACCCAGCCTATTTTCTTCCGGAGAAGAAGACACCATAACCCAATAGACAACAAATAAGAGGTGGACACAAATGAAAAGGTATATTAATTTAGAAATTAAGAACCCTATTTAAATAAGAGCTGTTTTCGGCGAGCACATAAATTTTTGTTGGAGACCGAGAACGAGACGGAGACGAGGTAGCCGGCCGACCTTCTTCACATTCGCACCGGTCAAAGGAAATTTTTGCAGCGGCATTTAGAGGATTTAGCTATTCTAATTACAATATAGAAAATTGATACCTAGTTTATTGAGATCTCTGTAATTAGAATCTTTAAATTAATTTGATATTGTTTGGTATTAAGTTAGTTGAGAGTTATTGACTTTTAATTAGAATGTTCTTGACTAAATTTTTAACCCACAAGATAGAGGAAGAGGGAGGGAGACAAGAGATGATGACCCTACAAATGGGAAGAAGAAGAGAGAGAGAGGAAGATAATTTTTTTCTTTGTGAGGGACATTTTATTCATTTCATGTGAGTAGTTCGCTGAATTATCTCTAATTTCGGCTTCAAGAACTCGAAAGTATATCGATAATCAAACTACATGGCCCTAGAAATTAGTAAAAAACTTACGGGATCTTCAGAGTCTATTTAACAATACTCTGAAGTTCTAAATGTAATTATTACAATAATAAAAACTAAACTTAACTGTTAGTAGTTTCACTTCACTGGTTCCCATGGTCTCCTCCTCCTCCTCCTCCTCTACTTGGCTTCAACCCATAATTCTCCCACAAGTTCTCCCCTTCAAGATTCCCACCCATCAAGAAGCGAAAGCAGCTATCACTCACTACATTGTTTCCACCATTAATGGAGCCACCTCCTAGTGATTGTCCATTGTTATTGTTAATCTCACTAAACCCACCTCCTCCTCCACCTTCTCCCTGATGGTACATGGACTCGTTTCCCATGAAGTAGCCAGAGTTTCTAGAGTTCGAGTTCTCCCTCCTCTTCTTATTTATACCCTCCTCCTTGACGACCTTATCTCCGATGTTGTTTCCGCCTTG
>SOPF01021646.1:0-17259 GCA_012979155.1 Hypericum perforatum
CCAGTACGGTACTGAAGGTTTCAATTATCCGATGTAGCTACATGAAGATCATAGGATGGCAATATACATCTTCTGATCTATCATTTATCCGACACTGAAAGCTAACAATTCAGTAAACACTAGGGTTGGCTCTGCAAGAGACTTTACCAAATAAATGATCGCATAAAGTAACTATCTTGCTGTTACCATCACATGGAGGCTGCACCCTCTGCAGAAACAATCAATAACCAGTAAGAGAAGTACTCAGTGTCAATTGGAGTGTAACAGCGAAGAATAGGAGTACCCTGTATGTAAAAATGCAATTACAGGTCCTATAATCCAGCACAGAAACATAACCTTGAGCCATCAATTTCACCAGAAAACATATCAACTTTTCATTAATGGAATAGACTATAACATGTTGTTCAAATGATTTTGCACAGAAAACAAAAGTAATTATACATGAGATGGCTATATCATCTAATACCTAAAGTGGAAGTACTGATAAAACAAAAAAGAGAAGATAAAATTGACTATGCAGGTTTGGCCAGGTCTACACTTTCTAAAGTGTCCTTGTTTCCTTTTGCCATGCTTGTGTATTCTATCAATATTCATCCAAGTAAGTGTACAGCATATCATCTTTCTTTGACTTGCGTCGGCTAAGCAATGCTTTGAGGAGGCGCTTGCTTTTGCTTGGATGCTGTTCAATGTCCTTAGAATTATCCTTTTCAGCTGGGAGTCGCATTGAAACTGATTTCCGAGGCTCTGAAGGGTACTGTAAAAGCAGACAGGCAAAAAATTCAACCTATTACGTCAAGGATGTAACAATAATGGATCAGAATGAAGAGCTTTTAGAAAAGGAGATTAAACAGAAAAACATTTTCATAACAACAGCTCGTCAATAGAAAAAGAGCGAGAGTGATAGGTAGAGTGATAGGAGTAAGTGATAGGAACTTGAGACTTCATCTCTTCAACCAGAAGCTGTAGTGCCCAACTGGGAGAAACGTAACCAGAATAAGAAATAGAAGGGATAGAGAAGGAGACAGAGACGAGGAAGATACTTTTATTTCATTTTTCACTGATTGATGAAAAAATATTTGGATTCTCTTTATATAGTACTAGAATAGTAAAAGGTAAATAATAGATTTAATGTGACGACATCAATACTGTTCATATATGAAACTCAAAGGTTGAATGTGACAAATGGATGTAGTAAACAGGTGCATCACATCATATTCATAATAGAGAGAGAGCATCATGTCTCACCCGTCTTCCCACATTGGAGCTAGGAGTAGTGGGCCTAGGAGTGGGGGTGGTGGGCCTGCTTGTTGACCTACTTGATACAGACCCAGAACGCAAGAGTGGAAAATGGTGCGGCGAAACTGATCGTTTTTCTGCTTACAAAAATAGAGATATTATCAGTTGATGGATGCGAATCATTTTCAAAACAAACGAGGTTATGAGGTGCAGAATAAATTGTGCAATACTAGATAGGTCTTGATGGCTCGAGTGATGTAACTGCATACAAACCTATCTCTTTTCTCGGAGTAGAGGCAGTGAAGGAGAAAGTAGCAGACGGCTGAGGAATGCGTGGAGAAGGAGATGCAGAATTCCCTTTCCTGCATCAACCACAACATTTTTTATTACTTCCAAGAAAGTATGATAGCACCACTGATGAATGTGGAAGAGTTTACAGTTGTTACCTGATTGAAGATGTTGGTGTTTCTCTAATTGTAGCTCGAACAGCTTTGAAGACAAATGGAAAAGAGGAGCGCATGAGAACAGACATGACACCGTAAACATATAGAAATCAAGAATTAGCCGGTGGCCTTACAATTCCTGAACTGGTGCCAATCATCTCCATCATCTAAGCTGCATCCTAAGTATGTTGACTTTGTGTGGTTAGCTCCATGCAGAGTCTCCCCAACTAAACATAAATTGACAAGTTAATACAAGCCAAGGATAACAAAAATCAAATATGTCCTTATACATAATCAACACGGATGGCAAACATCGTTACCGGGCAGGATGTAGTGTTTATGGTACTTTGGAGTACTTATCACTGATGACTGCTGAGTCATACCCTCATGATCAATGTACTCGTGGCATGTTTGCATTCTCTATATGTTAAAAGGAACATTGTCAGAATAAATTGTTCAGTAAGACCTTGGCCAGAAAGGTGATAGATCATTCGGGTGTAATATACCGTCCATGGAAATAGACATATTGGTCATAACACTGGATCAGTAAAACGGTAGAAAAAGACATCGGCTTCCGAAACTTTGTTACCGAAGGATCATTAGCATCTAATTCAGTTTAAACTTCCACAACTCTGCAAACTTTTAGGACTAAGGCTCAAGAAAGATTTTAATCGTGCAATACAGCCAAAAGAGTTTTCACAATAAAGGGCAGAATTCACGAGTAGGCTAGTCAATGGGGGCCTGAGGAATACCTGTTCAATGCAAGAGACGCGAAACTCTGTGCTTGAAACTTCATCAACCTTCTCATCTAAAAGATCGTTAACTTTATATGTGACTGAGCCCAAATGGTCCACGGTATTCACTATGGCTTTGATAGCATAGTCTTTTAACGTCTCAACCACTCTGCATCCATGGGAGATTTTCATTCTTTAAGAGACAAATAACAGGAAAAGAAAGTATTCATTCCCAGTCAAAGCAAACAGTGAAGATCAATGTGAAAAAAAAAAAGCAACTTACATCTGTTTCTGGTCATCATTTGTGTAGGATAGCTCAAAATACTCAGCAGCTGAGTATAACTGCGTTCTCAAATTCTTCAAATCCTGTGATATTAACAAGTGGGAAACAAAACTCAGTTTTCAAAAGATAAAGAATTTCAAAGAATCTGAATGCTCAATAGTTAGTTATCAATTACCGTGTAGAAAACCGGGTATTGTTTCAACGAAGGTAATGCAATTTACAGAAGCAGATGCATAATAAAAGAGTTTAATGATAGTGACGCATTATTTCGAGATCCAAGGCATAACAGATTGACAACAAATGTACTTTCAAACTAAATCAGCAGACGAGGATTATGTGGATAATGCAGGACTGCATCACTACAAGAGTTTAATCAGATCTACCTTGAGGCTATCAGAGAAGAGCAAGCTCTGCTGCATAGAGACCTCATCATAGTTTGTTGCCCCTCGAGAGATGGAGGATTCTGTCATCGTCCCCATGGAGAAACGAGTTCACTTCAACCCCATTATCCTGCAGCCAAAGAACACAAATATCAACAGAAAGGGGAAATCGAGAGGTACTGGCCGGCAGACAAGCACGCGACACTTCGAGAAATATTAGAGCATCACCTACGAGCAGACAAACTTATCGTGAAGCAAGTAGCTATGCTGTTAAGGAGAAACCAGATTTGCTAAATTAGGAAAACAGTCGAAAAGGGTGATAGTGAGGCAACTAAGTTTCCAAGTGGTTCTCTCCCAATATGGAGAAGGACATTGCAATAGGCATCAAACGATCACCAAACTTTTGCAGCTCCATAATTCAAACCCCACGGATTCGAAAAGCTGGTAACACAACACAGTAATTCTTTACAAATAGCCCTAAATTAGACAACAACTAGTAAAGGCGGGATCAAACAGACTTCGAATTATCAGATTGCCTAAAGAACCAGAACACTGCAGACCTCCAACAACATTGAAATCCCCAGCATCACTCTTAACTACATCACCAACTCACAAATACGAAAAACCACCCGAAAATTCGGTGCTTCTTCCGAGGGAATAAGAAAAACTGCAACTTTTCTTGTCTCCAACAACTTGGTAATTCCAGTTAACAGCAATCGCACTGAACTCAGAACACACGAGACCCAAAAAGGAAGCAACTTTAACTGGCTACCCTTTGTAAATGAAGCTCTTGCAATGGCTAGCTGACCTAATTCAGCTTAAAGGACACAACTTGGGAGCTGTTCTTCAGAGGCTAAGAACCCTCTTCGCTCCACTAACCAACTCTCCTAAATTGGGGCACCAACCTTTTGTTTTCCTTTTTCTTTTTGTTTGACTATAAAGCGAAATACGACGAACCCAAGTGGGGAAATTGAAGGACCCACTCGCCCAACAATGAAAAAGGCACCAACTTTAGAGAGAGAAAGTGATTGGAGGGAGAGAGAGACGGATTTTGGGTTTTTTTTTAAATGGTGTTACTGTTCACGTAAAATTACCAATTTGGTACCACAAAATCAAAATTCTGAAATTGGTGTCCACGCTGAATTGTTTTTATTTTTTTCGTGTACTGGTTGTACTGAACCAGTAAACGAGATTGTATCCCGTGTATACCAATACACGGTATACACCGTGTTCATTTCACGAGATTTTACATTGTTTACACCAATACACGGGTAAAATCACGTGTACTGCATATCTAGGGCATGGGTCCAGAAATCCGGATTTCCTATCTGCAAAGGTGGTTTTGTAGATTTTCTATCTACCAATACACGAGAAAAAATCTCGTGTACTAGTCTATATAGGCATCCGCGCAGCATCCAAAGAACAAAAATTAACAAAACTCCACCAAAAATTCTGATTTTCTGAGCTTTGTTGAGGGTTTAGGGGCACGTTTTGAAGCTTCCAGAGGTAAGTAATTGTAATTTTGGTTTGATTATATAGTTATTGATGTTGTGTTAGTGTGTAGTTAACTACTGATTACGCAAGTAATATTGTGTTAGTGAAGTTAATTATTGATTATGGTGAAATTTGCAAGTTGATAATTGATTAAGAATAATGGTAGTTGTTAGTTTTGGTTTGTTGAACCATCGTTATTAATTCTGTTAATTATGCAAGTAATGTTGAGTTAGTGTAGTTAATTATTGATTATGGTAAAATTTGTAAGTTGATAATTGATTAAGAATGATGATTGTTGTTAGTTTTGGTTTGTTGAACCATCATTATTAATTATGTTAATTATGCAAGTAATGTTGTATTAGTGTAGTTAATTATTCATTATGATAAAAATTGCAAGTTGATAATTGATTAAGAATGATGGTTGTTGTTAATTTTGGTTTGTTTAGGAGTTGATATTTTATGTGTGAACATTTGTGTGAAATTGATTATATAGATCTGTTTATAATGTCTCGGCGAAGATGGCGAAGATGGAAAGGTGACGAGCCCTCCGAATATAAAATAAAAGTTGATAGCCTCGTTAAAAACCTAATTGTAGGAAAAAAGAGTGCTATCTTAGGAAAACACACTAAAAACAAAAATATAGGAAAACTAGAATAATTCCACCTCGGCCGTAAGCTCTTCAAAGGTGAAGATATGAGATCCTCAGTTCACAAGCTCGACGTCTTAGTCTTTTGCCATCTCAAGAGTACGGAGATCCCCCTGATTCACAATCAACAGATCTGCCGGACCTACGTGAAAATCATTGACGACGTCGATCAAATCTTCCTTCATAAATGGGGAGCCCAAAAAGCCATAGAATAGGTCGGAGGGGAGGTATGAAATCTTCCGCAGATGGTGGTATTGGGCCACCAAGTGGGTTCTCTCCTTCAACCTCGTCAAATCTCGAACAAGTTTAGGGTGTCTAATCTGCCACTTGACGTCCGGCTGAAGAAACAAAAACAACCATCATTCCTAATACAGAAGGTGAAGATATGGGATCTCTAGTTCACGAGCTCGACATCCAAGTCTTTTACCATCTCAAGAGTACGGAGGTCACCCTGGTTCACAATCAACAGATCTACCAGACCTACGTGAAAATCATCAGCGACGTCAATCAAATCTTCCTTTGTAAATAGGGAGCCCAAAAAGCCATCGAATAGGCTGGGAGGATGTACGAAATCTATCGCGGGTGGTGGTATTGGGCCACCAGGTGGGTTCTCTCCTTCAACCTCGTCAGTTCTCGAACAAGTTTAGGGTGCCTAATCTGCCACATTACGTCCGGCTGAAGAAATAAAAACAACCATTATTCCTAATATAGAAGGTGGTTACAAATATAAAATAAAAGTTGATAGCCTCGTTAAAAACCTAATTGTAGGAAAAAAGAGTGTTATCTTAGGAAAACACACTAAAAAAACAAAAACATGGGAAAACTAGAATAGTTCCACCTCGGTCGTAAGCTCTTTGAAGGAGAAGATATGGGATCCCCAGTTCACGAGCTCGACGTCCAAGTCTTTTGCCATCTCAAGAGTACGAAGTCCCCCTGGTTCACAATCAACAAATCTGCCGGACCTATGTGAAAATCATCGGTGACATCGATCAAATCTTCCTTCGTAAATGGGGAGCCCAAAAAGCCATCAAATAGGTTGGAGGGGAGGTACGAAATCTGCCGCAGGTGGTGGTATTGGGCCACCAGGTGGGTTCTCTCCTTCAACCTCATCAGTTCTCGAACAAGTTTAGGGTGCCTAATCTCTCATTTGACGTCCGGATGAAGAAACAAAAACAACCATCATTCCTAATACAGAAGGTGGTTACAAATATAAAATAAAAGTTGATAGCCTCGTTAAAAACCTAATTGTAGAAAAAAAGAGTGCTATATTAGGAAAACACACTAAAAAACAAAAACATAGCAAAAACTAGAATAGTTCCACCTCGGCCGTAAGTTCTTCGAAGGTGAAGATATGGGATCCCCAATTCACGAGCTCGACATCCAAGTCTTTTGCCATCTCAAGAGTGCGAAGGTCCCTCTGGTTCACAATCAACAAATCTGCCAGATCTACGTAAAAATCATCGACAATATCGATCAAATCTTCCTTCGTAAATGGGCAGCCCAAAAAGCCATCGAATAGGTCAGAGGGGAGGTACGAAATCTGCCGCAGGTGGTGGTATTGGGCCACCAGGTGGGTTCTCTCCTTCAACCTCATCAGTTCTCGAACAAGTTTAGGGTGCATAATCTGCCACTTGACGTCCGACTGAAGAAACAAAAACAACAATCATTCCTAATACAGAAGGTGGTTACAAATATAAAATAAAAGTTGATAGCCTCATTAAAAACCTAATTGTAGGAAAAAAAGAGTGATATCTTAGGAAAACACATTAAAAAATAAAAACATAGGAAAATTATAATAGTTCCACCTCGGCCGTAAGCTCTTCACGGGTGAAGATATTGGATCCCCAGTTCACGAGCTCGATGTCCAAGTCTTTTGCCATCTCAAGAGTACAATGGTCCCCCTCGTTCACAATTAACAAATCTGCCGGACCTACGTGAAAATCATCGGTGACATCGATCAAATCTTCCTTCGTAAATGGGGAGCCCAAAAAGCCATCGAATAGGTTGGAGGGGAGGTATGAAATCTGCCGCGGATGGTGGTTTTGGGCCACCAGGTGGGTTCTCTTCTTCAACCTCGTCAGTTCTCGAACAAGTTTAGGGTGCCTAATCTGCCACTTGATGTCCGGCTGAAGAAACAAAAACAACCATCATTCCTAATATAGAAGGTGGTTACACATATAAAATAAAAGTTGACAACCTCGTTAAAAACCTAATTGTAGGAAAAAAGAGTGCTTTCTTAGGAAAACACACTAAAAAACAAAAACATAGGAAAACTAGAATAGTTCCACCTCAGCCGTAAGCTTTTTGAAGGTGAAGATATGGGATCCCCAGTTCACGAGCTCGACATCCAAGTCTTTTGCCATCTCAAGAGTACAAAGGTCCCCCTGGTTCACAATCAACAAATCTGTCAGACCTATGTGAAAATCATCGGCAATATCGATCAAATCTTCATAAATGGGCAGCCCAAAAAGCCATCGAATAGGTCAGAGGGGAGGTACGAAATCTGTCGTGGGTGGTAGTATTGGGCCACTAGGTGGGTTCTCTCCTTCAACCTCATCAGTTCTCGAACAAGTTTAGGATGCCTAATCTGCCACTTGACGTCCGGCTGAAGAAACAAAAACAACCATCATTCTTAATACAGAAGGTGGTTACAAATATAAAATAAAAGTCGATAGCCTCATTAAAAACCTAATTGTAGGAAAAAAGAGTGCTATCTTAGGAAAACACACTAAAAAAACAAAAACATAGAAAAACTAGAATAGTTCCACCTCGGCCGTAAGCTCTTCAAAGGTGAAGATATGGGATCCCCAGTTCACGAGCTCAACGTCCAAGTCTTTTGCCATCTCAAGAGTATGAAGGTCCCCCTGGTTCACAATCAACAAATCTACCAGACCTACGTGAAAATCATCGGCAACATCGATCAAATCTTCCTTCATAAAGGGGAGCCCAAAAAGCTACCGAATAGGTTAGAGGGGAGGTACAAAATCTGCCACGGGTGGTGGTATTGGGCCATTAGGTGGGTTCTCTAATTCAACCTCGCCAGTTCTCGAACAAGTTTAGGGTGCCTAATCTGCCACTTGATGTCCAGCTGAAGAAACAAAAATAACCAGGATAAAAAATAACAATGCAAAATAATCAATCAATAAAATAATATAAAAAAGTTAACATACCAACATGCGATAGGCTTCGTATTCCATATACAATAAGTTCATTTCAAAGAGGGTGTGGGCTTGCAATTTGGGATCCACTAAGAAGCTCGGAGGGTCCGTCGCCTCGTCAGAACGTCAAGTTTCTATCTTTGCCCTCTTGGAAATTAAATCGGTAATGTGGTAACGTCAATTTTCCATCTTTGCCCTCTTCGCCGAGACATTATAAACAGATCTACATAATCAATTTCACACAAATGTTCACACATAAAATATCAACTCCTAAACAAACCAAAATTAACAACAACCATCATTCTTAATCAATTATCAACTTGCAATTTTTACCATAATGAATAATTAACTACACTAATACAAATATACTGGCATAATTAACATAATTAATAATGATGGTTCAACAAACCAAAATTAACAACAACCATCATTCTTAATCAATTATCAACTTACAAATTTTACCATAATCAATAATTAACTACACTAACAATAACATTACTTGCATAATTAACAGAATTAATAACGATGGTTCAACAAACCAAAACTAATAACAACCATCATTCTTAATCAATTATCAATTTGCAAATTTCACCATAATCAATAATTAACTTCACTAACATAACATTACTTGCATAATCAATAGTTAACTACACACTAACACAACATCAATAACTATATAATCAAACCAAAATTACAATTACTTACCTCTGGAAGCTTCAAAATGTGCCCATAAACCCTCAACAAAGCTCGGAAAATCAGAATTTTTGGTGGAGTTTTATCAATTTTTGTTCTCTGGATATTCTGCTACGTGGATGCCTGTATAGACCAGTACACGAGATTTTTTCCCGTGTATTGGTAGATAAAAAATCTACAAAACTACCTTTGCAAATAGGAAATCCAGATTTTTGGACCCATGCCCTAGATATGCAGTACACGTGATTTTATCCCGTGTATTGGACCATTACACAGGATTTTATCCCGTGTTTTGGTGTAAACAATGTAAAATCCTGTGTACTGAACACGGTGTATAATACTGTGTATTGGTATACACGGGATAGAATCCTGTGTACTGGTTTAATACACGGGAAAAAATAAAAATAGTCCAGCGTGGACACCAGTTTCGGAATTTTGATTTTTGGGGTACCAAATTGATAATTTTGCATGAACAGTAACACCATTAAAAAAAAACCCAGATTTTGGAGTTAATAAAAAAGATTCCAAAGACGAAGCACGAGGAGAAAGACACCAACTATGCCCATCAAAGATTCATGTGGAAAAATCGGAAAACTAATTTTAGTGAGTAGTTTAAGAATGGATTTTATTTATTTTTAAAAAATTGATGGTTAAAAGCTCATATTATATAAAAGAATTTTTTTTTTGCTTAAAGCTCATCTTATGTAAAAAAATAATTGTTTAGAATCACAAGATTCAAAATATTCTAAAGTCTTAAGAGTTTAAGTTAAACAAACTAAACTTAAAATTCATTAAAAAAAGTTAAGGCGAGTTCCAGCGTTAGTCAAATAACTAGTAAATTTGTGGGTATCTAAATTTTTTGGAAAAAAATACGCATTACATGGTTTTACTGATTTCACTTTCAGGACGTGTGATTTTAATTTGATAGTTAAGTCTATGTGTTTAAAATCTTTGATAGTATACGATTCTTGGGCAACTATTCAAATTGCCCGGACCACCTAGATTTAACATATTAAATTTTCGTGTCCAAGTAGCATGCAAAATAATAACATAAGAGTAACTCGAATGATGACATGGCATGACAAAGTTATTTAAAAAAAATCTCATGTTTATTATTATTCTAAAAAAATGGATCAACCCTAATGTGAGAGGATCAACCTCACCTACTCCCCCTCTCCCAACCACCATCCACCTAACCTACCTTGTCGGCACCAGACTCCCTCAACTCGGTCTCCCCTCTGTCGTCCTCCTTCGACCACCTCCCGCTCGTTTAGGGGGCCAAGCTCATTTCTCGTCCACATGACAAGTCCATATGCTACGTCAACGACGAGACTCGAATGGTCACCCTCGACCAGACCAACCCCTCCCTCTTCTCTCTCACATCCCGTTCTCCCATACCGTCCTCAACAATTGGTCGTTCACCATCAAGTACCAGCTCCACAATGAGGACCTTGACTCATTAGTCTCCGTCTCCACCAACAAGAACCTCGAGAACATGTTCGAGGAGTGCAAACGAGTCATGGCGTCATCGCCTAGTGACATGCAAATGAGGCTATTTTTGTTCTTCAACAAGCCCAAAACGACCGCTTCAATGGGGTCTCTGCTCGATGACAGAGACGAGGGCGTTGAGATCCTCGCTTGGGAGCTGATACTTGAGGAAGAAGGGTTGGGTTGTTTTTTTGGTTTGAAAAATTGCGGGGATTAATAAGAATGAGAATTTAAGTTTTTTAGAATAATAAAAAAAACTAAATTGTTCTAGTATTTTTTATATGTCAAATCTAGGTGGTCTGGGTAGCTCCCGGGACCATATACTATCAAAGAATTTAAAACATAGGGATTGAATTACCAACTAAAACTACATGTCTTGAACATGAAATCAGTTGAAACCATGAGTAGGTAATATGTACTTTTCTTTTTTTTTTAAAACACCTGGTATAAAAAAATTATTATATTTATTAGTTTAGATTCAAGTGGGACTCATCAATGAACCGATAAAATTCTTCAAATTGGATCTCATTATATCTCGGTATTGTAGGCATTTCCTTATTTCTATCCAACACCATTTAGAATTTTCCGTTTAGTGAAAAGATAAAATTCTAGTTTTGAATCGATTGAACAGCAATAGAGATTAATAGTATAAAAAATGGCTAGCAAAAACAAAATGAGAAAAAATGGAATGGAAAAATTAGAATTGATCAACTTGAAAAAAGACATAGAATAGTACACATCGAACGTCACATTAGGGGAATTGGTCAGACTTAAAGTTTTTACCTTAACCACAAGGAGGGAAATGTCAAAGGCTTGACTAGTGACTAAAATAAAGTCACAACAAGATCTAGACGTAAGTGGCTGAATCACTCCTTTTCGAGGAGAAACAATGCTTGTTGAGTATGTTAGTTTGTGACTGCTTCACAAAAAAAAAAAATCATAGGAATTCTATTTATAGACGTAAGTCTTCTTTCGTTTCTCAACGGTGAAATGATCTAATGATAAAATTTTGAAAAGTGATGAAACATTGTTCGGTTTTCAATAATTGTACTTATATACACTAAAATATTTACCAACAATTTTTTAAATCGTTTCATAAAACTTGTGAATAACAAGAGTGAAAATGACCTTCCCATTTTTTTCGAACCTACTACTTAATATTTTAGCCTGTAATTTCTCTTTTTAGGAATAAATTTTTTAAAAGTAATAAAATTTAAAATTTCACGAGTCACTGTGTAGCTACATTCTTAAGAATTAAAAGAGAATTTTTATGTGCCTAAAAAGTACAATTATTAGTTAAATTAAAATTTTATGGGACGATCTAAACTTGCGCTCGAAGCACTTTCCTTTTAGAAAACAAAGTAACTTCAATATAAGAATGTCCGAGGTTTAAATCAACTCACCTATATTATCTTGGCCAACTTTGGTGGTCGGACCCACTGGTTATTTCTCTTGGTGAAAGCAATAAACTATTCATCTTGTTGTTGGGTGGGGAACTCCTGTGGGCCCTGTCAAAGCTCAACGAAAAATGCTCTCTTTTTTCCAGAAAGAAAGATTCAAAATTGAATAAGTCTGGGCTGGGATTTGGAGTTATTCAAATTTCTGTAGAAATCCAATGGCCTCGTCGTTTGCACTTTGCATAAATATTTAATCAGTATTTTTCACATATTCATTTTATTGATGAAAATTGAAAAACCAGCTTAAAATCAAAGGATAACATACTAGAAACTTGTTTTTAACTAAATTGTTGATGTACTTGTAACCTGGAAGGAAGAAATTAAATACTTGATGTACTTGTAACCTGGAAGGAAGAACCTTTTACTTCAAGATGTTTGGTGAATGAAATAATATCTTGAACTTGATTGTATTTTATACTCAGAATAAAATTTAATGTGCAAAATATATCAGGAAGTCAAACGTTCAAGTAACAAAACTGACAAGTCCTCAAGATAAGGGTATTATTTTTTGGGGGGTCCAGGGTATGAATTGAATAGTGAAAATTTTCTAATACGGATGGTAGAATATGAATATAATATCTAAAACTATGATATAATATTAACAGGATCATACGTTAAATTGGTAGCGTGATTTGTGGGATAAGGAAGGTCCGGTGCACAAAGCGGAATGATTGTAGATTCTATTCGCGTGAGAAGTTACTTTCTGTCTGATTTTTCAAATTGGACCAGTTTGTAGTTTTAAAACACATATTTTATATATTACACCGTATCTGGTCTTTGGGAAAACGTAGTGTATCTGGTCTAACCTAAATAAAATTCACATGGAAATATAAGCTTAACAGTAGCATTATTGTTTTCTAAAATTTATACAGATTTATTTTGTAATATTACTAAATGGTATCTGTAAATTCAAGTTTAATGGTGGCAACTTGAGTTTTATATTAACCTTAAAAATATACTTTCTCATGCTTGACTTGTTGTATTTTCGATTTACAATAGTGGATACACGGATTGCGACCAATTTTTTTTTTCTTGTTTTGTATCCCAAAATCAAGAATCTAATGGATTTAGATCTAGATTTAGATTTAGATTGAAAAACGTGTTGTACGAATCAGTAGGTTCCAGATTTGACATTGAAACCCATGTTAATACCGTTATTATCAGTTCACTTTCTATATATTTTTTTATCCCTTCGTTTTTAATTTTTATTTGTTTAGTGTCGGGCACAAGGCAAGAGCCAAGATGGTCAACACCGGGCTTACCAATTCTTTGAAGACCTAAAGAGGCCCAATCCTTGATGGGGAAGCCCATGTATCCTCAAGGCTCGAGAATCAGACATCAGTAATTCAGTATACAAGGTTTATTATGGGCTTATTTGTATGAGAGAAGCTTTGTTTTATGAGAAAAAGGTGATTTTAGTATGATGTGGTATTGCGTTTTTTATTTGATAATAGTAGTTTTATTACACATCTGAATATTTATCGATTTAATTTTAGTAATATGGGTAACCTTCCTTTTTTTTTACCACCTAACATGTCAATTAGGATTGAACTTCAAGAACGCTAGCCATACAAGAGGTGCCCACAATGTAGCGTAGAAGTGGCATAGTGGATTTTGTTACAAATAATTTTTTATATATTTTTTAAGAGTTAAGAAAGTTAACAATTTAATAAAAACCCACCCTTTGTCAACTTAAATTGTAATTTAAATGTTCTTGCTCTCTTCTTTAATAGTGATGCATATCCGTAGTGACAGATATATTTGATAACTAAGTATATTTTTTTAATATATGTCCTAATTAACATAAAAAATTAACTTTACTAAAAAATTTAATCAATTCACAAATTAAACCAAATGTTAAAAACATTAAAATTGACTTTATTTTTCAAATTTTCTGACTTCATCTCTTGTATCGATAGATCAATTTTTTGTCATTTTATTTTGTCATTATTCATTATCTTAAAGAAAAAATTCTTTCTATCATACTTCTTAGGATATTTGAGATGAGATTTCGAAAGCCTATATAGCATTAAAGGAAATAAACAGTATTAGCAAAGTTCAGAAATTGTAATATATATTTTTTGAGAGGAATAGTCAAAATATATTTGGTTTCATCGAGAGACTAATCTATGTACTGACTTTGCTCATATTTACGTGAAGATTAAAAAAAATCGAAAATAGTAAGAACTTAAGAAAGTTGAAAGAAAAATAAAGTACCATCGTTGCGGACTACGGTACCATTAATTCTCTAATACTATGTTTAGTTGTACTTAGATTTTTTTTTTCATTTGTTGAATCCATTTGCAAATTCCACCTTTTGAATTTTGTGGATTTCATTCCAACTAGAGAAAATTCTACAAAATTATATACATTTAAAAATAAAGTCACGAAAAACAATTATTTTTTACAAATGAACTAGAAACTTCGTTTTGAGTGATCTATGATATTATTTGGAATTCTTAAACGAAAGTATTATGAAACAGATTTATAAATATTATAATGAAATCCTAATTCTTCTACAACCAATTATAAGGTTTCAACCAAATATAAAGGTAAAATTATCACTGTTTAATTTTTTAATAAATAAAACATATTCTCACAATTTACATGTTATGAAAATTTGTAAAGCATTTATAAAAAAAGTAATACTTCATGAAATCGTACAAACGGTACTCCGAAGTCAAACTATCATAATTTTCTATAAACAAAAAAACTATCACAATTTACTAGTAATTGATAACTTTTTGGAGTGCGAAACTCGAAAAATATTAACATTTTCCAATTACGTGGAAAGTCAAATTACCATAGTTAATGCATCAATCATGACTACGAAAATGTACGTGAAGCAATTAATTCAGGAAATTATGCATTAATTAACAAGAGTACCCCATAATGAGTGGTGCACCCCCCAACAATCTTATACCTGTGATTGGTATCGTAATAAATACTTGGTACATTAATCTACACAAATTAATTTTGTAACTCCAATTAACTCTAATTTTGAAAACTCGAATTTTGATTAATTGATTAAAATATTAACAACAAATTGTTTATATATACCATGTTCATTCAAAGCAAGCATGCCATTTCTCTCCATCTCCGATCCCTCCTAGAGTCCTAGACGATAACGTTGGAAATTCTTCATTTGGGATGGATTATTTAGGGAATCAAATTAGTCACTACGCCCCCAACATTGGAAACCCAGTTGAACTTGATTGGGCGGACATTGAAGAAACATTCCAAAAGTAAGATACACTAAGAAAAATCCATTATAACTTTATTATCTACATATTTTTTAACATATATTTTTTCCTAATAATTATCGTTTCAGGATCGCAGAACTTCCAAGTCTGGACACTTTATTGGAGTTGGATTCGAATCACCACTTACCACAAGCATCCCATCATTGGAGTGCCACCAATCATGAAACAAATAGCTTGGGAGAAATTCCAAGTTTTAATTTTCGTACGGATTATGTCGTTTCTCCCATGCACCATGACTACGTAATGGCTGAAGCAAAACCATTGGTGGCTTCTGGTGCAAAATATGTCAGCCCAATTGCTCATGGGCACGGTGGGAATAATGTCAAGAGTGAGGTAGAACCCAATTTTTTTTTCTTTTCATTTTAACTCATTCATTTAGTTCAAATTCTACAAATACAACCCACATACGTACCTCCAATTCTAACCCTACGGAATATAAAATATATATTTTCTCGCCATCTCGATTATATAAATGAAACTAATATATGCATTTGATTAGTGTCGTATTCCATGATTATGATTCTATATATATATATATATCGAAGACTGATTTTAGATATATACACTTATAACCTCACCTAATAGGATCCGACATCTCGATTATCGTATACCGGATATTGTCTTGTGTATCTTGTCTATCTTTGTTGGAAGATGTTTGGTTGAAAATAATTTGGGTTATTAATGCAAAACAGAAGCAGAGGAAGAACGCATGTGGGAGAAAGAAGTCGGAGCCCTTGGAATTGGAGGACATACAGAAGTACTTCGACGTCCCAATCACGAGAGCTGCCAGGGAGATGAAGGTTGGCGTTACGGTGCTGAAGAAAAGATGCCGAGAATTGAACATTATGAGATGGCCTCATAGGAAGATCAAGAGTTTGAAATCTCTCATTCATAATGTCAAGGTAAGTTTGTTGTTATGTTAGTTTAGTTGATTGGGGATTACATTTTCGATAGAGTCACTTCATCGATGAGAGAATTCCAATCACTTGAAACGGATGTTAACCAGAGATGCATTGACCAAGATCTAGTGACATTTTCAGTGATAAACCTATATTTGTTTTAGGAAATTGGTGGTGATGTAATTGGGAGATCATGAGCCGTTACAATGCTTCATACACGATGTAATTAATTTTAAGGGAGATGTATCATCTGGTATTATGTCTAGACCTAATTCTGGATTATAAAGATGTTATACTTGGGAGAGCCTCCCTTATATTAATTGTCATATCCAGTCCAAAGAAGATAAAAGTAACCCAGCCTCCGGGAGAATATGGAACAATTTTTATCTTGTGGAGATAATTGAACATTTATTTTCATAATCCAGTACAATCAAATCTTTTTTTTAATATGTATATTCGCAAATTTGCGCATAGGAATTGGGAATGGAGAACGAGATAAGGCTACTGGAGGAGCACAAGAAGCTGGTGGAGAAATTGCCTGACTTGGAGCTGACAGATAGGACCAAAAAGCTGAGGCAGGCTTGTTTCAAAGCAAATTACAAGAGAAGAAAGTCCATGGCTGGACTCGGTTGACGATTTCAATTTACCAATTTATTGTTTCTGATGTTAGAATTCTCTAATCTTCAACCATCTAGTCGTGGTTGAGTAGACTTAATTTGTTTTTAGATCACAGTTTTTATTTCTACAGGTTATTATTTAGTTGAATATATTTTGGTGAATATTTAGTTGCACATTAATTGTTTAGATACATTGGTTTTTTGGGGCACGTGTCCATCTAGTTCTGTTATATTGGGACTGACTAAGACAATCAGAAACTTTCCATGCTCCTAAATTTAACGTTACCCTTTACTCAAAAAAAAAATAATAATTTAACGTTACCCAGTAGGGCTTGTAGTCATGGGTTTCGTGTTGAGTAACGATTGATCAATAATCGAAAGAGAAATAATGAATGGAAAAAAGGAGTTTGTATTTTTTTTATTAATGCGTAACTTTATATATCTTAAATTTTTTTATCACTTGATATC